>CM040988.1:17294009-17313286 GCA_022985145.1 Pangasius djambal
GGAAGAATGGTCAAAAATTCCTATAAACACACTCCTCAACCTTGTGGACAGCCTTCCCAGAAGAGTTGAAGCTGTAATAGCTGCAAAAGGTGGACCGACATCATATTGAACCCTATGGGTTAGGAATGGGATGGCACTTAAGTTCATATGTGAGTCAAGGCAGGTGACCGAATACTTTTGGTAATATAGTGTATCATGTAATTAAAACCAAGCACCTAGCAAACTCTTTATTATAGACTCTTCATAAGGCTTATGTAAACCAATAAACAAGGTTGCTAGCAAGCTAGCTGACATTAGGTTAATTAGTATTTAATTATTGCAGTTGGTTCGCTAGCTAAGATTAGTTTAACTATTATATTGCATAAAACTCTAAGGCAGCTAATAATGTTAACTGTTGTGTGTTTAAAACCGTTAACCAGGTTTGTATGCAAGTTAGCTAAGATTAAGCTCAGTTATATTGTGTAAACCAGTATCCAGGTTTGCTAGTGAGAGTTAGCCCTAATGCTCCCAGATTGTGTGATAGAGGGAAACAAAAAAAAATAAATAAATAAAGCTAGGAGTAAATGAATTTCCTGTTTTTATCCATTTGATTACCGTTTAAAAAAGGACTTGGCATTGATGTTTTTAGCTCAGTATTTTATAATGCAATAAACTGTACTTACTGTATATAATGTCCTGCTGTAGAATTCTTTGCTTATTTCTCACATCAAAAACCTCCACAGCGTTGTGAGCGATGTAACAAGACTGGGGCAACAGTGGGCTGCTGCCTTACCTCCTGCCAAAGCAACTACCACTTCATGTGTGCCCGTTCTCGCAACTGTGTCTTCCAGGATGACAAGAAAGTCTTCTGCTACAAGCACCGTGATCTCATCAGTGGAAAAGTAATGTTTGCATTAAGCACGATTTATTTTCATTGACTTTTCATGCATTTATGGTATAAGTTGTTTTGAATATGCTTTCACTTCTTGACCTTCCAGATTATTACTGGACAAGGGTTTGAAGTTCTTCGGAGGGTCTACGTGGACTTTGAGGGAATCAGCCTTCGCAGGAAGTTTTTGACAGGATTAGAACCAGAATATATTAATATGATGATTGGTAAGCATCTCGAGACCAGTGAGTTAACTTCTGGTAATTGTTTTTGCTGTGGTTTTTGTTGTCCACTATTCTGTGCAGTTATATCGTTTTTCTAATGTTTAGGTTCTCTTCAAGTCAGAAAACTTGGGAGGCTGAATGAATTATCAGCTATTCAAGGAAAACTTTTTCCAGTGGGTTATGAGTAAGTAGTTTTTTGACTCTCACTGTTGGCCATTTGAACTCAGATGAAAGTATTTGAACTGTATCCGCAATTGCTGGCATTACTGTTTAGTCAGGGTTTTTTTTTTTTTTTTGGTGTGATAATTGGCTCAGTAATGCTTGCAAACCTGAAGTCAGGACTGTAAAGAAACCTGGTATTAGTTGTAACTAAGGTATATTAGGTATTAGTTGTAACTAAGCATATTATAAATTTTAAATTAAATGGTATAAGCCATGTGTGCATATGCTCTGTGATGAACAGCAGAGGATATACTGAATTCTTGTATAGCGAAGTAGCCCTGATAAACAGCATGTTTCATTTTCTTAATTTAAGCCAACGTTCATGTTTTGTAAGTGAAGACATCCACGGCTTTATCTGTTTGGCAAGCATGGACAAGGGAAAGCTAAGATGCATCAGACAAAGATGTTTTTGTGCTCTGTTCCAAAGTCAGGAAACATGGGCTATTGAAGGTTGTATAGGCCTACTGAAATTGCTAATTAATGCTTAGTGCTGACTCTGCAATTCACTTAATATGTAGCTTTAGTTGTAAATGTACATTAATGTACATGCGTAATATTTCATCAGATGTTCTCGGTGGTACTGGAGCACACTGAACCCACGTCGCCGCTGCAAGTACACATGCCGGGTCATGGAGGTACGACCACCAGTTCAGGAGAAGCCAGTAGAAGAACTGGCTGACCGGGGAGAAAATTGCACAATTGCCCACAGTCCATGTCCACAATCAGGTCTGTTTTAAAACACATGAGCACAGGTTTCTATAATGTATTGATGTGGCTTTATATTTATTCTCAAAGAATGTATTTCTTTATTAGAATCTGAAACAACGGAGGGAGATGTGACACCAGCAAATCCAAGTTTAGTATCTCCCTTTGCTAAGCCAGACTCTGGTACTCGACCCAAAAATTCAGCTTACCCACTGAACAGAAGACCAGCTGGAGGACTATCTAGACCACTACCATCTCCAGGTAACCTAGGTTTGTTTATATTTATCTTGGAATTACTGTGAAATTTGGGGTTATCAAAATGTGTGGTGCCTATGAGCTATGGTTAGCCATGTTGCAGTGATGCCCTGTTTGGTTGTCTGAAAAAATAAGCAAGTTATTTTTATTTTTCAGGAGCAGCCCCTTCCAAGTCCCACCATATTTTGACTATTAGTGATCTCGATGACACCCGCAGATTACGGCGACATACACCACAGAATACTAGCATTCGTGGACACAACTCTTGCTCCTCCTTGGGATCTCCAACTAGCTCAATTAATCTTCGACCTGGGGGTTCCCATCACTCTAAAACCACCCAGCCTACCTCCCCAATTTTCCCGCTTGGTGCTACTGAAAACTTGTTGACCTCCTCGTCAGCCCGCCCTGTCAGTCGAAGCGCTTCCTCTGCCCGGGGTGCTGGAATTTTGGCACCCCATTCTACCTCAGGACTGTTTCCAGAGCCCATGTGGCATGGTGGCACTGGCACCACCCCTCCCTCTAACCGATCCCTCTCTTCACCTACCCACCTTTCAACAAGACCAAGGTTGCCTTTTGACCTTAATCAGTTGGACTCTGCAGAACTGCCACACAATTTCATGGCATCACCACAAGAACTCCCTGCAGAAAATGGAACCTCACCTTTAGGAGACACAGTGGATCCACAGAGGGGTAGTCACCTAGTCACTGATAAGGAATTCCCCTATACCCCCTTTCAGTTGGACTCGGACCTAACTGTGGTATCAGAACTCAAAACTGAACTTGAAATTGAAGCAACAGTACTAAGTGAGGGAGTGGCTATGAACTGTAGTGAACAGATTGTTGTTGAAGGCGAAGAGGATCAAGATGAGTTTTGGGGTCCAGATACAGAGATGTCTGCCGGAAGATTACCTCATACTACAGAGGATTGGGGTAATAGTTCCTCTGATGATGATATGGGAAACTATTTCGACTTTTCACGCACCATAGTAACTTGCAAAGTCCCAAGAGAAGCCTCAAAGACACCCCCTTCTGCCTCTATAAAATCAATTTCACAACTAGATGGTGTAGATGATGGAACTGAGAGTGATGCAAGTGTAACAAGCAGTAATACCCAAAATCTGAAGAACCCAAGTCAGGTTCAGAAACCCTCTCAGGCTCTTGATGGTCAGCATCATAAACAGTGGAATAGTAATGGGCTGTGTATGGAACTTCCAAGTCGTAGCAGTCAGCTCCAGCCACCAGCCAAACCGTTTGGTTCTCTATCCTTAGTTAGTACTGCTGATCAAAGTTCAAGTAGCCCAACACATTCTGAGATTCCACAAGAGACTAGGGGTTACACTAAATCAGGCTTCCCAGATACATATCAGAACACTGACTTTATTGGTCAGACATTTCAGTCAAGTCATGTGGTGCCCCCTCAGGAGACCTCAACAAATTTTGTTGTCCCAAAGGAAACAGATACAACGTTTTCCACTTTCAGTGAAGACCTACAAGGATACACTTTACCTACAGATCTGGGATTACCTATAATGTTGGATAGATGTGACCCTCCCTCACCCAACACCTGTTTTACTGAGTTGGTTCCAGTTAAGGAAGATTCTCAAATAGACATACAAGAATCCACAGAGTCAAAAGAAATCTACTTGGATCATAACAGTGGTCACTTTGTTTCTTCCATTGATGGTTCTATGATTTGCCCAGATAACTTATCAGCGGGTTCAACAGAAGCGTCCTTCACAAACCCAGCAAATGGAAGCCAAGATCAAGTGCCGCCACAACCAACTTCTACATCATCTACAGAAACAGGCAGTTCTACAATTCAGTCTGCTCCATGTTTGCAGCCTACTTTCATGTCATTTGCTAATTCGTCATCATCTTCAGATATTGCTTTACACCCCGTCTACACCCCTGAAAACAAGACAATCCTTCCACCAATGGAGAGTTTTCGTAACAAACTGCTATCACCTTCAGACTTAGGCCAACAATCAGTCCCAAGGGGAGTGAGTTCTGCTGATTTGCCTACTCAGCCTGATTCAGTGCTTCATGTGCAATCAGGCACTGGTGTAGCCCTTGCATCCCTTAGGGCAGTGCCATCCCCTGTGTACCCCACTTACACACAACCTATGGGCTCAGCAACAGTCAGCATAGTCCCATCTGTAAACTCCCAAACATCATCTCAGTGCCGTCCAGTTTCCTCCATTATTCAACCAGCTCCATGCCCTGTCGTTGTTAATGGCTATAGCTCTATGCCTATGCAAAGGGAAGCTGCCCCAGGACGTACAATTTCCATAAACTTTTCAACTCCAAGGCCAACATTGGAGCCTCAACAAACGGTGACTCAAGCATTACCAGGTCATGCAATTCTCACTGTGAAGGAGGTGGGTGGACCCAATGTGGATCCAACCCCTCATGTTTTACTTGTTAATCGTCTTGGCCAAATTTTCGTCAAAAATCCTGAAAGCAACACTTTCCAGTTACCCAGTCCCACCTCACCTTCCTACAACTGCGTTACACAGATTGCCAGCCTTCTGCAAAGCAATGCTCTCTCTGCTACTCTGGCAGCTGCAGGCAACTTGCCTGCAGTTGCTGGAGCAGCCATCACAGCCCAAGTCCCCAGAATGGTGGCACCTGTGATTCAGAACTCTAATACCATCACGCAGCTCCTCACTGCTAATAGCAAAGGAACAGCAGCACCAATGGAAGCCCAGAAAACAAACCGAAATGCAAAAGAATCTGCTGATGGCTCTATACCTGGAATAAAGAAGCCACGGAAAAAGAAGGAACCCTCGACACCTAGGAAAACCAAGTCAACTACTGTACCCGGGTCATCTGGCAAGCCAGCAGACAATCATGCAGAGAGTGCTCAAGCTATTATTAACCAAGCTATGGCCAGTTATTATGACCCCAGTCGAAAGGCTAGTGGAATTTTGAGTCCTTCTTCACCTTGTAACACCACTGCTGGTGGCACAGCCCAATCACCAAGTTCCATAGTTCTACCGCCAGGCCTCCTTGTTGAACCAGAGTCGACAAATTCTCCACCGTCTACCCCAAGCTCTGTATCTTCTCGACCAAAGCAGGTTCGAATGAAAAGGGTGTCCTCTCTTTCTGATCGCATTGCCACCAAAAAATCAAAGTCTGACTTTTTAGAGCCAGAACATTCCAGTGGCCCAGAAGAGCAACGCAAATTAAATTCAGCTGCTGCCAGGTATGAAAGATGAAATGATTTTTTTTTTTTTCAGAATGTCATCCATGAATTCCATGAAGAGTTCTGGGATGTTATTACAACCAGCTGCTATTTTCTGTTTTTAAAGCATAAACCCAGCATCTATAAATATATCCGGTCTATAATCTGCTTTTGATCCACTTCTTAGGCAATGTTGAGTTCACTCACAGAATGTTTGTGCCTTGAAATAATGCAGAACTAAATTAAAGTTAATACCATGGTTTGCACTCATCTTAAAAATGCTTCCAGTCTAAACTCATTTGGTAAAACTACATGGAAGTTAATTTACTGGAGTGAATTTCACATCTCACTAGTGTTGTTCCAGGACCGAATGTTGCCTCTCACTCTGACTCCCATTTATTTACTCTCGTATGATCACTTACTTTCTGTTCTTTGGTTGAGTGTTGGCTCTTGTCTGTCACTCTGGTCTTGTTTCGTGCTTAAAGTTGGAGCATGAGACTGTTTGACATCCGCGTTGGTGTTGGTGCCAATTCCAAGCCACTACCCCTGACATAACACTCACTATGAATTACTGTCATGGGATTACCATGGTGACTCAAAGCAGCTCATAAACATATTAGAGTATTTATTTTTGTGCCATGACTTGACAGTTTTTTTTTTTTGTTTGTTTGTTTTTTTTTTTCCTCTTCATACATGTTGTATCTTTCAGTGATGATGCATTTTTCACGTATAAGTTTTGTTTTGCTTTGTCTCCACTATGTGGTAGGTGTGGGGGAGTTCGCATTAAAACTCCAACCGTCAAAGGGATCCTTGACCTGGACAAAATCAACGAGGAGCAAAGTAGTGATTCTGAAAGTGCAAAGTAAGCAATAATTTTCATCGTTTCTGTCGTAAAATATCTTCTTGCAGCTCAGCTCAGCTCAGCTCTCAGTTGCAGCTCAAGTAAGATTAGATCATTTTAGTTCATTGTGCTTATGTTGCATGTTTATTATGTTTAATTATCTTTGACGTTGATTATGGTTTTTGAGATTATAATTTTCCACCCCTTTTTATTGTTGTTGTGTTTTTTGAAGGCCAGGGCTCTGGGATCATTTTTCCGTGTCTCGAGGTGGTGACAGCAGTAAACCGCAGACCTTGGACACCACATGGTGCAGTTCACTGTCTGACTGGAACAAATACTCAGGTATACATCAGTGCTTTACAAACTTTGGTACATAATTTGGAGAGCCTGCTGGCACAGCACACCTGTGTATGCCACATTTATGCCAAATATGCAGGCCAGCAATCTGTCAATAAAATCTTTTGTCTATAATAATAGTAGCTATCTATATTTCAACATATCTGGCAATCATCAGCTAGGAAATAGTTAATAGATTTGCTGGAATTTAGGAAGGGCCCATGCAGGAGTGAAAGGGCTCATGTAGGAGTGAGTCTTCTAGTTGAAACAAGCATCTTGTATGGTAATACTGTATTGTTTTTCCCAAAGACATTGATGTCACGATGTTTTAGATAAGTGTATACACATTTGTATTTTTCATATTGGGTGTCGAATATTTGTAGTTGGCTAATATTAAGTTGATGCATAACCCGTTAGTTGCAAGTGTATGTCTGTAAAAACAAAAAGATGAAATCTGTAATTTGTCAAAAATGTAATTCTATACAAAAGCAGTAGTGATTCCTAATATTTGCATGCATTAAATGTTTACTGAATATTTCCCTTATATTTTTTCTGGCCTGGAAATTTTTTTTATTAGGGATACTGTCGGGCTCAGAGGATGAGATGCCTCCTCCAGAAACTGAAGAGAAGCACCCTCCCAGAGGAGACCAGCCACACCTACGCTTTGAAATCACTAGTGATGATGGTTTTAGTGTGGAGGCAGACAGCATAGAAGGTAAAATATGGCCTTCTGTGACCTTAAATTTCTCTGATATTTTCCCTTCTATATATGAAGATTTGTGTGTTGCCTCGACTTATTTCTGCTAATATTATACAAGTTTAAAAAAAAAAAACACATCATATACGGTCCCTTCCCGAAAATATTGGAATGGCAAGGCCAATTCTCTCTCTTTTTTCCCCCCCTTTCCTCTTATTCTTCTGGCTCTACACTGAAGACATTTGGGTTTGAGATCAAAAGATGAATGAGATGACACATCAGAATTTCAGCTTTCAATTCCTAATATTTACATCTAGATGTGTTAAACAACTTGGAACACGGCACCTTTCTTGGCAGACAGCACAATTCTTAGGTGAGCAAAAGTATTGGAACAGAGAGTCTTAAAGTAAATAACAGTTAATATTTGGTTGCATGTCCCTTGCTTGCAGTAACTGCATCAAGCCATGGACCCACTGACATCAGCAAACTGTTGCATTCTTCTTTTGTGATTCTTTTCCAATCTTGCACTGCAGCTTCTTTCAGTTACTGTTTATTTTGGGGTGTTTGTCCCCATCATTCTCCTCATCAGGAGGTGAAGACCTCTTTGATGTCTGGTTGTTAGTATACCAGTGGTTTCTTTCTTTTTCAGGACATTCCACATTGTTCTGATGTCCAATGCTTATGCAATGGCTCTGATAGATTTTTCTGGGGGGTTTTCTGAGCTTCAAAATGGCTTGCCTTGCTTCCATAGACAGCTCTCTGGTCTTTATGATGGGTTATCCTTTTTAACAGCAAAAGCAGTCTTCACAGGCAAAACACAGGGCTGAAACAAGTGCCAAGAACCAACCATGAGCTATTAATTGTTGAAACAGTCGCAAAGGGCACACCTGGGCATCAAAAAACACCTATCAGTCTCATGTTCCAATATTTTTGTACTTGTAAAATAAATAAAAAGTAAAATAAAAAAAATACTTGTAAAGTGGGTGGGTTCAAACAAAAGGTGCCATGTTCTTAATATCAGCAAATGAAAGATGAAATTCTGATCCATCATCTCATATTAATTTTTTGATCTCAAACTCAAATGTCTTCAGTGTATAGCCAACAAAAGAATTGCCGTTCTAATGCTTTGTGAGGCTACTGCATGAGGCATCATGTCATCATGGCACTGAACACACATAATGCAAGCTGCTATCTTAGAGCATAAATACTGCTGTTTTAGGGATGAAGGGAAGGAGTGTTACCAGTCCAAAGTGTCTAGACAAACAGGACATTGAGTCAAAACAAGTAAAGAAAATTACTTCTTTTGACTCAAGAAAAGTCCATCAAAATTCCATCACAGAAATTTAAACTAAAGATGCAGTAATGCCCATACTGGTATTAGACATTGGTCTGATATCATGTCCATTTACTCATGCTTATACTCATTAAAATGCTTCAGTACTAGCATCTGATATCATGCTATACTATGTGACTTACTCTTAGTGTACTTTGTCTGGACATACAGTCAGGTCCAGAAGTATTTGGACAATGACAGAGTTTTTTGTGATTTTGCCTTTATACACCACAGCAATGGATTTGAAATAAAGCAATCAAGATGTGATTGAAGTATAGACTTTCAGCTTTATTTTAAGAGGCTCCACAAAAATATGGCATTTACCATTTAGGAATTACAGCCATTTTCAGCAAAGTACCTCCATTTTCAGGGGCTCAAAGGTATTTGGACAAAATGACATAATTGTAAATATAACCATAATTTTAATACTTGGATGAAAATCATTTGCAGTCAATGACTGCATGAAGTCTGGAGCCCATTTTCTCAGAACTCAAATTCTGAGTTTCCTCCCTGGAGATGCTTTGCCAAGTCCATTATTCCAGAACATGGGAGGCATTTTTTTTTTAGATGTTTTCTGGCAAAGTCTAATTTGTCTTTCCTATTCTTGAATATTACCAGTGGTTTGCACCTTGTTGTAAACCCTCTGTATTTACATTCATCAAGGCGTCTCTTGATTGTAGATTTTGACAATGATACGCCTACCTTTTCCAGAATATTCTTGACTTCTGTTGATGTTGTGAAGGGGTTTTTCTTCACCAAGGAAAGGATTCTGCGATCATCCACTGTAGTTGTCTTCCGTGGTCTTCCAGGCCTTTCAAAGTTGTTGAGCTCACCAGTGCTTTCTTTCTTTTTAAAAATGTACCCAACTGTTGATTTGACCACACCTAAGGTTTTTCCTATCTCTCTTATAGATTTATGTTGCTTTTTCAGCCTAATGATGGCCTCCTTCACTTGCACCTGGTCAATTAACTTCTTGTCAGTCAAATGTCCACATAGCTTTGAGCCCCTGAAAATGGAGGTACTTTGATGAAAATGGCTGTAATTCCTAAATGGCAAATGCCATATTTTTGTGGAACGTCTTAAAATGAAGCTGAAAGTCTACACTTCTTTTATTTCAAATCCATTGTGGTGGTGTATAAAGGCAAAATCACAAAAACTGTCATCGTCCAAATACTTCCTGACCTGAATGTATTTCACGATTAATAATGAGGAATAAATCAAAGCAGACTGCAAACTCTGATCTATGGAAATATCAAAAGGAGAAACTACAGCATCTTAATAGAGAGTGTGAGGGCAGCTGACCCGAGTGCTCAGAGAGCGAGGTCATTAAAAATGAGGGCAATGAGCCCTATAAAGCAAAGGTCAGCCACCCTCACACTCTGTACTAAAGATGTTTAAACTCAGCACCTAACCAACCTAAACAGCTAAATAAAATCTTTGATGATGATCTCTGCATAATGCAAGTGAGTTACTCGTTTTATCATCAGTATCAATGACATGTACTCTGTCTGGTGGAAAAAGTGTTTATTCATACTTACTTTACACATGGTGAGAAAACCCCTGTCACACCATGTGGTTTGTATTTTCAACATTGATTCTAATTAAAAACACTGTTCCTGTCTCATTTCCCGCAAAACACATGCAGTGGCCTGGAGGGCTGTAATTGATGGGGTGCAGGAGGCTCGTGCTGTTGCCAAGCTTAGACAGCTTTCCTTAACTGGGATGACTGGAGCTCGTATGATGGGTTTGCTTCATGATGCCGTGGTTTACCTGGTGGAACAGCTTCAGGGGGCCAAGATCTGCCATGGTCACACTTTCCGATTCCATAAGCAGGCTAGCCAGGAGGATGACTTGCCCATAAACCCCAGCGGCTGTGCTCGCTCTGAGGTCTACCTGAGGTGAGTTCACCTGTTGGATGATCTTTCTTGCTGTATTTGCAGCAATCTAGAGTTTAACTCTTTCAAACCTTTCAATAGAGGTGATTAGGCTGTATGGAAGAAATGAAAAAATCGATATGTTTGGCCCATGCATGATATCTTGCAAAAAAAAAAAAAAAAAAAAAAAAAAGATCTATTGATCTTTCTATTCATCATCTGCCACTGCATCTCTAACCTCACAGGAAATCTACCTTCGACATGTTCAACTTCCTGGCTTCCCAGCACAGACAGCTTCCTGACACTGATCTCTATGATGAAGAGGAGGATGAAGTTCTTCTCAAATCCAGCAGGTTTGATTAGATCAGAATAAATGAATAAATCAATGAAGTTGTTAAAGTTGTCGTATAAGGCTGACTTTTGTACACAATATTGTTTAATTTAAATTATATAAATGTAAATGGGACTGGTTTTACATGGGACATTGCTTTAATTCCATATTTTTTTCATATAGGTTTAAGTCAGCAGAGTTTAACGGGTTATTATAATGAGTTGCAGGTGTCTGAAACCTCAGTTTATATTTGCATGTGTCATTTTAGTTTTCAGTAAATAAATTTCAATAATGTTATCACAAAAATATCTAGGCTCATGGGAAAATAAATCTACTAGAAATTTGCTTAGGGTTAAAACCTCCACTGGAAAATGCTGCAGCTGGCAGGAGGCTCTTCTGGGGATGTTCTGGTGCTTTTTTTGGCCAGGGCTGCAATATTATTTAATGATTTTCTGAGTGCATAGCATTTATACCACCTGTTTTACTTCTTAGGTAGTAACACTTTGAACTCTTTGGACAAGAGAAATACAGTAATACATCTTCATGTATTTGCTCAGTGATGCTTAATTGCTGACTTCTTAAGTCTCGGACAGCTGGAATACGACCACATCTGATCCCTTAAACGTTTTCTCTTCTCTGTTTCGTTAACATTTGTAGTGCTGTCTTGGTTAACCACTGTAGCTGAATAATGATGAGATCTCTTTGAGAAAAATGATATATTTACACACAGCTCTGTGGTTAACCAGACTAATGGCTTGTGACTGATTTGAATTATTAAAAACTATCAGAATTGCTTTTCTCATTGGGTGAACTTCTGCCTGACAGACGAGCAACGAGTTTGGAGCTTCCCATGGCAATGCGCTTCAGACATCTAGAAAGGACATCCAAAGAAGCCGTTGGTGTTTACAGGTAGGTGGGAAAGTGTTCCCAAGAACTTGACAGGAACTGCTTTTTGTTAAACCACATTTGAGTAAAAGCAAGTGCTTAAGTGGTTTGACATGAGTCATCCTGAGGGATTATTATACAGTGTGAAACTGTGGAGTTAGTCATAATTCAGATGGTGCTAGTGCATGTCATGAACTGACGTGGTCATTATTCTGACTTGCTATATAAAGCTAAAGGCTAGTGACGGTTATGAGATACAAATGTATTGTAAGTGTGCAGATTGTCAGCAAGGGATATTGTTTTCAGCCGTTTATATGTTGTTATTATCTGAGGTAAACAATGTCTTCTAAAAATCTCAGGTCTGCTATTCATGGACGAGGGCTGTTCTGTAAGAGAAACATTGAAGCTGGTGAAATGGTCATTGAGTACTCCGGCATTGTCATTCGCTCCGTTCTGACAGACAAGCGGGAGAAATATTACGATGGGAAGGTGAGAGAAATCAAACTCCATTCTCATTTTCTTTACCAGACATACTTTTTGAATAAGGGGCACATTCGGACCACTTTATAAATTGTTTTTGACATCCGCATCTTTGTATCACATGATCCTTATTAGCAGTTGAATATTATACCACAGCACTGATGAATTCTTGAATCTCATTAGACAGACGGGGTTGCGGCACAACTCGTTCGTTCTAATGACATATTGTTAATAAGTTATTACGATTGGGAGTTTGAATTGAGACAATGTCACAGGACCCCAAGAGAGTGTTCATTGATATAAGTGCATTCAGCTGCCCTACGCTGAAAATATGCAACCGACTGTAAATCTCAGTAGAAGCATGTGTTTGTTTTACTGGTGTGGGAGTTGTCAGTGACTCAAACTGTATCTTCGATGCCTCTTTTCTGTATGTACAAATGATCTTTGTTCTTAATCATCACCAGGGCATTGGCTGCTACATGTTCCGCATCGATGACTTTGACGTAGTCGATGCAACCATGCATGGCAACGCAGCACGATTTATCAACCACTCGTGCGAGCCCAACTGCTATTCCCGTGTTATCAATGTGGAGGGCCAGAAGCACATTGTCATTTTCGCCTTACGCAAGATCTACCGTGGTGAAGAGCTCACCTACGACTACAAGTTCCCCATCGAGGATGCCAGCAACAAGCTCAGCTGCAACTGTGGAGCCAAGCGCTGCCGTCGCTTCCTAAACTGAGTGGACTGTTAAGAAGATCCTGAAAAGCGCAGGGAGGAAAGCAGACAGGCAATAAAACAGAGGCACAATGGACTGTAGAAAGCACTGAGATGGAAAAGTCCATGAAGCCTCACTAGCAGTGGTTTTAAAAATTGTCTTACAAATTGGGACTGAAACCACTGGAAATCCACAGGACAGATCCAGACATGGTCGTAGGGATGTGTGCATGACGCACAAGCACTCCAACAAAAGCGGGATGGTCACAGAAACACCTGTTTTACAGTCTGAGCATTTTATTCCTGTTCTCAAACAAAGTTCGGCTTCATGCTTCCCTTTTTACAACACAGAGGTCTTTATGACGTGCAGACTAGTGAAGAGAAGATGCGCACTCCTCCTATTGCTAATACTTTTCAAATTGTTGCTGCTGAAAAACAATTTTGGCTCATGTAGGGAACCTGTATACGGTGTTCCAGGTGTTTTTTTTTTTGTTTTTTGTTTTTAACTTGTGCACGAGCAAGAAGTACAGTGATTGTCCGGCTGATAAAAGTCTAAGTGGTTGGTGCATCAGTTTTAGCTATTAAAATAGTTTCATTTCCGCTAAATGGATTGTGCTGACCTCCCGCAGTCCATAGCCTCTTAAAAAATTTGACTCCGGCTTTCTCCTGCACTTAGAAAGAAGTGCAAATAGATGTACAGGAGTTTTGTGGCAGTGAGAATATACTGTACCTGAATGAGTATATGACTAATCAAGAGATATATCTATATATACTTTTAACTGAGATGTTTATCTGTGATGCTCATGCTAGAACATAGAATAGGACTTGATGTTTAGGAGAAGAAAAAGCTTTATTCTGCTCAGGAAGACGCTGTGAACCCCTGCAATACACCATCACCATCCATTCCGTTCGTAAAGTAATTTAGTAAGACTTTTTTTTTTTTTTTTTTTTTTTTTATAGAAAGTCTCAAATCAGCCTTTAAGCTCTTTAAGAAGCCACTGCTGTAATATCTCTTTAGAAAACTCCCACTAGGCCTGTGTATATTATTTATTCTTTTACCGTGTTTATTTTTGTCCCAATTCATGACTATGGTTAATTTAATCATGGAGAAAATTCTGTCTCCCGTCTTGGGACCCTGCTGTTTTTTTTTGTTTTTTTTTTGGTCAGCTCTGCCCATTTTCTTAACCTTTGAATTCTTTATGGTGCTAAACTTAACAAAAGTCTTGAAATTTAAGTGGGAAATCGCACATTTCATCATCATCATCATCATCTTTGTCATTAATCGCAGTGTAAGACACTTCATTATTTGTGAATTGCTCAAGTACTTGACAGATAAAAGGTAGGAAGCCAACATTATTTTTTAGATGCATCACAAGATACGGAGAAACGAACCTTTTTTCCCTCTGCTGTCTGCATTAAACACTACTTGAGCAAACTAGGGATAGTCACTTTGCATCTTGACATTTTTCTAACAGTTTCTGGGTTGGGTGTTTCTCGTTCTGTGATAGCTGCACATACATACACATATTGTACATCTCTAGAAATCATGATCCCTTATACTTGCTCAAGAAAATCTCTCCGAAGCAATTTTCTTTAGTAGTGATTAAGAATTACTGATGGGTCTTTCAGCTAACAGCCACCAAGCACTCAGCACCTTGACGTCCCTTTATTTTAAGACAATTCTGATTTCCTGCTATCATGAGGAAAAAGATAACTGATACCAATCATAGTGTCTTAGAAAGACAAGATTGCGCAAGCTTTATGGCATATTTATTCTTGTTTGTGTTTAGACTATGGGAGTAAATGTGCTTTCTCCATGGCCAAGGCCTTTCTTTTGTTTACATAGTTTTCTTTTTTTCTTGACTTGAACATTCTTCGAGGAGGAGTTCTTGCAGTGCAGCCTTTTTAAAGGTCGTGTTTTGAGCCAGAGGTTCTTTTTTTTTAAAAGAGTATGATTTTAGTTCTTGTTTTAACTTGTAAATTGTGGCATCATGCTTTAGGGAAACTGTTTCCTTCAACCCCCCCTTTCACTATCTGCCAGAAACAGCTTCCAGTGCTTGTCGCTGCTCCCTTCATGTTTTTATGGTAGCTGGCTTTCTAACAGCCCTCAAAGTCAATCAGTGTGGTCATCCTCTGCCTTGTCTGGTCCTCCTCGTTTCAGATAATATCAAGAAACGGAATTTCACCCCTTTTTTTTTTTTTTCTCCACTGAACTTGCAAGGATTCTACCTCAGGCTGTTCAGAATGACTGTCAAAGAATACTAATGCAAAACCTAGATGATGATACGATATCGCTTGGTCTTAAATGTCCTGTAGAGATGGCCTGTGTGCAATGAAGGATGCAAAGCACTAGTCAAGACCTTCTGTGACGATCTGTCTCCCAGAGTTGTGTGGAAAAACTGTATGTTCCTACGTAGGGTTATTTTAAAAAAAAAAAAAAAAAAAAAAAGTGTTGAGAAAAGACTTCAAAATGAGAAAATGTGTCTTTACTACCTTGTACAAAGTACCCTAAGTCTGTAAATAATTGTATACATATTTCTAAACCTGTTTAATTTTTCTATGCACTTTTTTTTATTTATAATGTTATTTGCTTAATAAAGATGTTACAATGTTTGAACAAAAAAATTGGTTTGTGATTCTTTTTGCACTTTTGTGGAAGGATATCTAGGTAGAGAGAAATGTACACAAATGTAAACATACAGTGAGGGGAAATAAGTGTTCAGACCCTTTTAATAGGCTTCTTCCAACTTTGTACTTATAAATTTGAACAAAAAAGTATGCTTTCATAAGAAAAAAAACTCCGCGAATGCATTCGGACACTATATTAGTTTATATTAGAAATCTGAAGTGGATATATGCACTGCAAGTATATTAAATAACAAAACAAAACTGTGTGAATACTTATTTCAACTCACTGTATATAATATAACTCGAAGGAAGCAGTACACCCACAGCACTGTTGAATTCTCTCATCTGATTGGTTAGAAGGTGTTCATTAGTTTTCTTACAACAGCAGCTCTGACAATAGTGAGTCATTCTAATGTTATTGTTTCAGTAGTAACAACTGCAGCTTGTATGGCGGACATGCCACATAATCTAGTAATAGCCTAGTAATAAACGGATTTAAAAACTGATGCTATTTAACAAAGAAAAACCTGTAATCATTGATATGGTGAAGCTTTCTGTAAGGAGACAGACAACATTTATGGAAGGAGTCTCCAGTGTTAGTACTTTGTAACAGTAGGTTTTCTGCCATGGGAGAGTTTTTGGACAGAGGAATTAACTTAGAGATTAACTTGGAGAAAAAAAGTGAGGGAATGACTGATTTTTAGGAATGTTTACTTGTTTTGGGAATGTTCTTCAACATTAAATATAAATATGAATAGATTTTTTAAAAAGTGTCATTTTTTAAAATTAATAATCATTGGCAAATTGCTATAAGAGGAATAAAACACATTTGGACATGCTATTTTAGGAAAATGTAAAACTTCAGGGTGACAACAGCCCTCCACTTAGCATCACACTACCCCACTGTTGATTATTTTCCTCAATGCCCTGTCAAGACTGTAAGCCTTAAGTCTGGGAGCAGAAGATTGCATGTTTATTCCTTCATCCTTGCATTTTAACTACACATCCTTTGTTTAGTTAAAGTCTCATCTCATGTTCTGGAGGCATAAGCGAAGGATTTCCACGATATTCAAGTCATTCAGCACTGTCTGAAGTGGAGAAGCCTGGTTGCTGTGCAGTAGTGAATAATTCACAGTAGTTATGAATAATATGCTTTTAGACGAGTTAGTACATAATAAAGGGGCTAAAAGTAAGATGGCACATAAGGGTCTATTTGTAATAACAGGTGCCAGGATTCTCCAAACAGTCTAAGAAATTTTGGAGTTAGTACAATCTGTAAAATGTCTGCATCTTTGACTGCTAGCTCTGATAAGGACAATTTCCCTTATGATTCGCATTTTAGAAAGCCTTTATTTGTCACATACACATTAGAGTACAGCGAAATTCTTCTCTTTGCATATCCCAGCTTCTTAGGAGTAGGGGTCAGAGCACAGGGCGACTTACATTTATTGCATTTTTTATACAACTGAGCAGTTGAGGGTTAAGGGCCTTGCTCAAGGGCCCAACAGTGGCAGCTTGGTGGTGCTGGGATTTGAACTCATGACCTCCTGATCAGTAGATCCCCAGGCTCTTGGCACATAGAGACCTATCAGTGTTGCACCTGTACTATTTAAATGTACCCAAGAGATGGGTTTCAAATCAGCTGCTCGTCCCCTTTGACATTAACGGATTGTTTAAATTAATCAATTAAATTAAATTAATGCTTAGTGTAGCATCCGGTGTTCCCAAGACAGGTTCCAGATCCACTGCAAGCCTGAACAGGATAAAGCAAATACTGAAGATGAATGAATGATTGAACACTTAATATGTTCAGCACCAAACTAGAATATAATACTGTCAGGGTTAAAGCGTGTTCCAGACTTCTAATATCTCAGCATCCGGGTTTATTCATGTTAAGTCAGTGAAACAGGAATAAGGTTCATTTGGCTAACTACAAATTCACAACAAAATTCATGCTCTAATCTTAATTCTCATGTTGTGATTGATGAGCTAAAGGTTAGTAAAACTACATTTGAGACACTACCGACTATTACGGTTGTAGGTCAGAAGCAGGCTTTATCGCCACTGCCTCATGTTAGGAAAGTATAACGTTTCAAATTCAAATTTGCAAACTTTAGTCTTGATGAAGTTGGACTAAAAAGGTTATGTTGGATTCTATTATGGCATGTTATTAGTTTTTAAAATAAACTCATACTGATTTACTGGAGCATTTACATCATCACCAGAGGGAGACAAAGCTCATTTTGTGTCCTGGATCCTGTATCAAACCTTTCCCTTAGCACTTTGCTGTAAGACCTTGTGAAGATATTTTTTTTAAATTGAGATAGTCTGGTAAGCTTCTCAACCATCATCATCCCTTTCACTTTGTTTTGAAGGAGCAGGTTTTATGACTGCTGTCCGAGCTTGCTGCAAAGAAACATGCAAGAAACGCTCTGTGACAATGAAATTTCTAGCTAATTGGTCTAGTCACTGCTACACCACATAGCTGGGATAGGTTGATAATGTTACGTAGCTGATAATGTTTGAGAGCAGGATCGTAACTTCGTAACTGCCTAACACCATCTGGCCTTTTTATACAACGACCTGTGACTATGGAGCTAGCTAGCATACTAATACATGAATCTTGGTGTACTCGAAATGTAAATTGACTACTAATTTAACCAAAGTCATTGTACTTTTATCATTTTAAAAAACAAGTAAAACATTGTATATTGGTTTAGATAACTAATTTTAACCATATAATCGCCTCAATCTGCCATTTTAAATGAAAGATTTTCAGGAAACCTTGCCATTGTGTCTTTATGTGGGCTTGCCTTATTAAGTGAGAATATTTTTTTCCCTTAAATGAATGGAAATTTTAACATTTAACATATTAGATTTCATATATAAGTTACATATATAACTTATATATAACCTTCCTTCCTGTATGGAAGGTTCCTACTAAACAATCCTATGTTTCATAGATACTCTGTCAATCTTGCTTGTGTTCTACCTGATTGTAGACGTAGATGTTGTTTAATGTCAAATAACATGCTTTGTGTAGCGATTATGCTGTAATGATGTTCATTTTACTGCCCCAAACCTCAATTGTGCAAATGAACTTGTCTCTTAGTTTGTGCAGTCAAATTGTATTGGCTACCAGCTACTGAGAAACATTATTAGTTTTAGGAGTTTTTCCAGTTTCAGTTTGAGAGCCAGCTCGCTACTCTCTGAGCTCAGGGATATTGAGGATGTTGAAGTAACAGGCGATGACGTACCATAGTCTTACTGCAGGAGGAAAAATGAATTGTAGAGCTGGTTTTATAAGATAAAATTTCACACTGTTACTAGCATCTAACTTTTTTCAATGGAACTGTAATAAAGGTATTTTATGTCAATGTCATTAATACAGTCAGGTCCTTAAATATTGGGACATCGACACAATTCTAACATTTTTGGCTCTATACACCACCACAATGGATTTCAAATGAAACGAACAAGATGTGCTTTAACTGCAGTAAATCAATAAATACAAGAGAACCAGTTCCATTGGCAGCCATACATGCCCACGCCATGACATTACCACCAAAAACAGGAAGGCCAGATTAGAGTTTGCCAAACAACATCTAAAAAAGCCTTCACAGTTCTGGAACAACATCCTATGGACAGATGAGACCAAGATCAACTTGTACCAGAGTGATGGGAAGAGAAGAGTATGCA
>CM040988.1:17313386-17350615 GCA_022985145.1 Pangasius djambal
ATCACCAGGGATGAAACCCAGCGTCTGGTGATGTCTGTGCGTTCCAGACTTCAGGCTGTAATTGACTGCAAAGGATTTGCAACCAAGTATTAAAAAAGTGAAAGTTTGATTTATGATTATTATTCTGTCCCATTACTTTTGGTCCCTTAACAAGTGGGAGGCACATATGCAAACTGTTGTAATTCCTACACCGTTCACCAGATTTGGATGTAAATACCCTCAAATTAAAGCTGACAGTCTGCAGTTAAAGCAGGAGTTAAAGCTTGTTCGTTTCATTTGAAATCCATTGTGGTGGTGTATAGAGCCAAAAATGTTAGAATTGTGTCGATGTCCCAATATTTATGGACCTGACTGTATGACTCATGTTTTGTTGTCAACTGATCATACCCTAACTGATTCTCCTTCTTCTTTCAGCTGCTCTCGTTAGGGGTCACCACAGCGGATCATTGGTCCGCATATTTGATTTGGCACAGGTATTCTATGCTAGATGGCCTTCCTGACGCAATCGTCCCCAATTTTATCTGGGCTTGGGACCGCCACCAGGAGTTCACTGTCTTGTGCAACCCAACTGGCTGGAGTTAGTTCCCTGGCCGGGAATCAAACTCTGGCCACAGTGGTGAGAGCGGCGAGGCCTCATGCCTTAAATGATTATAATAACAAATTCATATCCTCTCTGCTTCTACTGCTGACCGGCTTCCACCCAAAATACATGAGCGCATCACACTTATCAGTATAATAGTACAGATCATGTGGTGACTTTATTTAATATATTCCCCCCACCAGTGTTATTAATGTATCTTCTTTCCTATTATTTTCAGTTACCTTTCCAACTTCCACCTTCAATGTTATGTAGATCCCTTCCTCTTTTCTCCTTATCCCACAGCAGACTCCCATATTCTTTTTATCAGCACTCTAAAAATTGCTTTAGCTTCTGATTTGCTTAACATAGCACTTTTTTTCAGCAATGCTTATTTTGAGGGCCTGTTTTGCCAGTTTATCTGCACATTCTTTACCTTGCATCCAAACATTGTGCTGGTGCCCAAAGGAAACTCTCAGATATTCCTAAATTGTCACAAGCTCAGCAGAAAAGACTTTCATTAGAAAAGCATGCTCATCAAAACAACTCATTTGGTTACCTCTTTCCCTTTCTCTTTGTCCTGCGGAGATGAGAAATAAGAAAAAGACTGAAAGCAGCAGAAGAAAGGGCCATGTGTGTTTTTATTCCTCTTTTTTAGAACATTTAAATGAATAAATAATGTATTTATTCAAATAATGCTTTAGTGATTTGAATTAAATTTGTTACTGGATTCCAATCCAGTGAAAGATTATAAAGCACATTGTGGTCCAATACTAATAACAGTCATTAAAACACCTGGAATTATGTTTCATAAATACGTTTCAAAGTATGAAAGTACATTTCAAATACAATTATCTAAATGCTTAATGCTAAGAAGAAAAACTGATTAATTACTCAAATTACTCAAATGACCCAAAGCAAATTGTTTAAAATGGGTTTCACAGATACAGACATCTGTTCACAATGTACCTTGGGTAGCACTGATGATTACTAGCACGCTATATGGGCTTGCCAACTAGTTTACTCATTTTGGGTAGCGGTGACAGAGAAACTCTCCATTATTTTGAGCTGTAGAATCCCCCCATCTCCATTACTCTGCCTGCTTGCTAATATTACAGAAGCTAACTCTCTCCCATTTAAATACAGAAACCAAGTCCTTATCTGTCTAACTATCACCAAGAAAACAAAACTTGTAAACTGGAAATCTATAAAATCATTACACATCAATCACTGGATTAATCTTTTGAAAGAATACATTTCATTAGAGAAAATAACTTTCACCCTCAACAGCAACATGGAAGAATTTAACAATAACTGGAATCGGTTCTTAATTCATTTTGGCTTATATCAGATACCTGGGGCGGAAGCCATGCACATTTCAACAGCTCTTATACTACTCACATAGATTAATTATCTAATGCATTTAATTTATTCAATATATTTAAGCTCCATTTATTTATTAATTATTTATATTATTATTTTTATCTTATTCATTATTCATTATTTTTTCCCCTCCTACTTTCATTTCCCTCCCCTTCCAGATAACAGGGGGTGCCTTGTGCAATTGTCTGGTTGGTCGATTGGGTGGTGGTGGCGGTGGTGGTGGTGCGGTGTGGTGGGTCCAGCTGATGCGGTCTGGAGCCTTGGGCTGTGTTCATATCTGATGCCGGAGGCGGCTGGGGTGGGGTATGATCTCTGCGGCCTCGGGTCGCGGCTTGGGTGTTAGGGCTGGATGGGTCATTTGTGGTGTAACGGAGCTGCAGCCTGATGTGGTCTACTATCGTGACCCATTGACCTCAAGTTTGGGCTACTATGCTTTCTACTATGCTTTCCCGACCAGCTTGGTCAATCTGACACTGATCTCTCACATTGGCATTTTAGCATGCAGCCTCCCCACTTGTTGACCACTATGTAAAACCCTGGAGGAATACTTCCTTTTTTTATGTGAGATGTCAGGTTGACCTGTCTGGCACTGGCACTGGCGGTTCATACCGCGAGTGTGCCTGCGGGGTCTGCCCTTTCCCTCCACTTTCTGGTATTTGGTGTGGATGTTGGGTGGGGATTTTGATCTGTGTCCTCATGACCAGGTGCTCTGTGCTGATCCCACATGACTGGCTGACTGGATGGATGAATGGATGTTTTTTTTTTCTCTCCCCTCTTTACATCATTTTCTTCCTCCTCTGTCCTCTACCTTCTTTTTCCTAACAATGTCTGCATAAGTTATGAATATATACGAATGTGTATGTATCTGTATATGAATGTGTATGTATCTGTGTGTATATATGTCGCCACATAAAAATAAATAAATAAATAAAATAACTGATTAAATTAGAACAATCGACAGCTATCACTTTTTCTATATCAGAGTTTAATGTTATTAGAATTTAGTGCAAATAATGTTTGCTGTAGCTAACACATCATCACAGATTACTTCTCAGCAAATTCCTTTAGCTGGGTCTGAGATTCCTGTTCATTTTATTTGTTTCAGCACTGTGAGATGTGAGCACTTGCGCTGTACAGTGGCACATACAGATGCTACTCTACAGGTCTGCTGTGAATTCTTGATAGTGTGAAAATGTTGAGTAGTAGGTACTACAGAGCATTTCGGTATTAATTTTGCAAGTTCACCAAATATGACCCGTGGACTTGAGCTTGACACATGTTTCATACAATTGTGTGCTTCCAAATTTGTGGCAACAATTTGGGGAAGGACCACATATAGTTGTGATGATCAGGTGTTCATATACTTTAGGCCATAAAGTGTATTTGACAGCTTATAATGCTGCTTATTTAAACAGCTTCCCAGGTCATCGTAGCTAAATGCTGTTACGGTGACATTCCAACTTGACTGTAGTAAATGTTTAACTTGTATATCATTTTTTCATTAGAATTTAGATTAGAGGTTTTTCAATACTACCGAAAAACAAGGGTAATTGTGTTCACTGCAATGTTCGAGAAGTAAAGATTGAGTATCAGATGAGTACGAGTATCCGAATGCAAAAAAATAATAATACGTTCATTTACTCTGTAATACAATGTACAGTATGATATCATTTAATCATAGAAAATTCAAATTTCTGTATTCTCTCTAGCTGATAATCCATACAGTCATCCTACTGCTATTTCTAAAACAAAATGTAAAACGGATGTGCCGAGGGTTCTGATAGTTAGTAATTATTTTTTGGAGTGTCTCTGTGTGTGTGAATAAATGATATTCTTGTATGTGATTTATTTTTACCATGTGATTTAGATTAAACAATGTTTCTTTAGGCATAACAATAAATCATTTCTCTGCAGTCAGCCTCTCTCTCTCTCTCTCTCTCTCTCTCTCTCTTTCTTTCTGGAAAATCTGCTGTCAGCCAGAATCAGACCCATGACCAAATGTTTGGTTACAAATCAAAAGTAAACAATGCTGACCATCTCTTGATTAACAAATCAAACATTGCTGAGATTGCAAAAATAAGTCCACATTTGATTCTAAATGTTTGTTTTTTTTTGGAGTGTATACAAATTCAGATAATTTAGTTAACTTCTTCAATTCTGCACAGGTAAAATAACATAAAACCTAGGCTCATTTTTCATTACAAACCTATGTAGAGAATTTATTCATTTTGAATTTATTTTTAACAAAATTTTTAATTTGGCTGACTGGATGCATTCCTATTTGTTCTTAATGTGCAAAGGATAGTGCAATTATAAATAAATCCCGTCTATTATTGTGTACTATATGGACAAATAGTGCAATTGTGCAGCCAGTAAATTCATCACAGTTTTCACAAGAAGTCCGGATTGTTAAATCTATCCACTGTCCACTGATGGAGTCATGAGTACGAAGGTGCTCTTGGCAACTGCAGCCCAAAAGCCACCACAGCAATCACAGTCCCAAGCCATTACAGTACAGCTCCGCTTATCTCCATTGCCCCAATCTAGAGTAAAAGTCGAACCTTAGAAAAGGTCAAAGTGACATTCTGATGATCAACATTTCACTCATGTGGTGCATGTTGTATTATACATAAAAGTAAAAACTTTGCCAAAAAAATAAAATGAAATCCAGATCATGTTCAAATAAATAACATGCAATATTTGGTTCAAATGATTGCACTATTTATTTATTTGTTTGTTTATTTAGCAAGTGTACAGCATATTTCAGCATTCATTCAAAATGGCTGTTAAGGCTGTACCATTTAAAGTATATCATGTGGACAATACTGTAGTTTATTGTGGGATTTTTCCACTATGCATTCAAACATGGCTATAAAATGGCAAAAACTCCAATGATATCTGTCTATCTATCTATCTATCTAAATTCTAGCTAAATTCATTATATAATGTTTGCAAACTTATTATCTAATGTTTGAAATCCTTAAATCAATATTCCCTGTTTCACAATCATATTGACAGTATAAATACTGAACTTTTATTTAATCAGGAAAAACCCCAAAGCACAAAACTGCCAAGTATCAATAAAAATGCAGCATGCAACTCAACATTATATACTGTATGGTTCTCATATCGATGAAAGATAGATATCTCATATAGATATATCATATAATCCCTATAGTATAGTAAAAGTGTTAAAAAGTATATTGCACACTAGACCAAACAGACACATTAGCAATTATTTACAGGTTTAACCTGTTAAACTCCCAGGAGTTTCCTCACTCTTATAATTTCTTATAGTCCTATAAGTTTTACAGGTATTGCTGAATAAAAAGTCATGACTTTAAGTGAGGAATGTAAGTCTCGGCCTGCTGAAAGAGCTTGGGAATTTAAAGGGTTAAATGGTCACAGGCAATGTCCCTTGAGGTGAATGAACTCTCAAACATATTTAAGGACCTGCTGATCTCGGACACTGTGTCGGTCAGCAATAAGGGAACAGTGTACCTGTCTTGGTTGTGCATGAATGCTCTCTGAGCTGAAGATATGACTTTTTTAAAACTAGTAGGTTTAATTTATACAGTGGCACAAGTTCTAATGCCATGCCTTCCTCCAGTTCCTTTGTCCAGTGAAGTCCTGTTTACTGACCAGGTAAGAAACAATGGGTGTCTTTCCTCAACATTTAATCAGATTATAGCATTACAACGTGAGTGTATACTGAAAACTCTTGTAAGAGTTCAACTGTCTTTAATGCTACATCGGTTTTGAGAGATAATGGCAAACACACCAGGTGGGTGGCAAAGGGGAAAGTCCCCTTATATTGCTTGACCTTATAGACCTCAATTTTAAGATTAAAAGATATTTTTAGCTCTTAATATCCTAATTGGCATTAGCTGTAGATCTTATATTTGTTCTTCAAGACAGCTGTGTGATATTTCCAGTTAATTTCGGGCCACAGTGTATTTGTATATACACACCATATTGATGATTTTTATGCTCTTTCCAATCCAGTATTTAGGAAAGTGGTATTACATTGGAGTGGCTTCATGGGATGATGAGGACATTGAAAGCTATAAGGCAGTGGATAATTCAGTTGTTGAACTGAAGAAAGGTGAAAACAACACTCTGATTATGGCTGGAGCATTGCATCAGTGAGTAACAAACACTTAAGCAACTTTTAACAATGATCAATAGCATAAATAACTACTACTAGAGACTTTCCCAAAATTATTATCCTTTTTATAAAGCCTATGAATCATTCATGCCCTGGTGCAAAAAATGTGGCTTATTTCTGTAAAAATGTTTGGCAAGAAGTGGTGGCTCATTGATTAAGGTTCTGAGCTAGTGACCAAAAGGTCATGAGGTCAAATGCCAGCACAATCATTTGATTCAGACCATTAACTCTCAGTTGTCGTGTGTTTGAATTGTAGTTCGCTTAGGAGTAAAGCATAAAGTATTACCCATATATAAATGTAATGTATACATTTCACAAATGCGATTGACTGTTCTGCGTGGTATATGGCTTGAATTGAACACCCAAATAGCTACAAGACAGCACAGTGTGATGGGTTTGTTTACTCTGATGCTCCTGGATCATTATTTTTAAGTGTAATTTCTTCAACGTATAGTGAACAAACAATCCGCTACACCAGGCTGTCACTGAATGAAACTGTGTTATTGCAGGGAGGATCAGTGCATCAACGTGGCCTGGACTTACCATGTTGACCCAGATTTGGATCCAGTCATGACAGAGGGTTTGGGTAAGATTTTAGATGCATTTACAGTATATCAAGTGATTGATGTATATTTACATTTACAGTGTATCAAGCAGAGTCAGTGAGTGATCTTTGCATTTGTATTTGTCTGATAGAGTTTCATTGCTTGAAACTGTCTTCTCACTGTTATTCTATTCATCCACTTACAGCAGAAAATATTGGAGTGTTCTTGGATGGAAAGTGGATAAAGTGCCCCACCTGTCTGATTGTTGCCAAGCTTCATCCCAGCAATGGCTTTTTAAGAGTCATGTTATTTGGTCAGTCAGTTTTAACAGTTCAAATTTAAGTTACTTACGACCATTTTGGTATTACAGATGTTACCCCAGTAGTTTTAGCTGTTAGATCTGAATAAAAATAATATTCTAGTTCATCCTTATGAAGCTGGTGATACATATTTTATACATAATGATTGCGGCTTTTGTATGTTTATATGCAAGTCAGTGTATCAAATTTTGCATGCAAGGATTAAAACACTCTTGCTTTGTCTTTACAGACCGTAACGAGAAAACATCAGCTGACTTGGTGAAAAAATTTAAGTCAAAAATGGGATGCTTTTTTGTTATCGATAGGTTTTTTATATCTCCACGGACAAAAGGTGCGTGAAATTTTCCTTTTATTATAATTGTTATTGTTCCTTATTGTTTCTAAGTTCCACTGGTGTTTCCAACGCAAATCAATGCAGATTACAGAGAATAGAGAAATGCAACTATTCAGAAAAATGCCAGTCCAAGGTCATATACTAATGCCATCTCTAAATGTTAAATGAACATTCCTGTGTCTGTCTAAATATCTGTCTCATGTTTCAGACTTCTGTAAACTAGAAGGAACTGAGTGAGCAGGTAATGAGATCGTCTGAGAGCAGCTGTATGTTTGATCCTACCTAAGAATTGATTTGTTTAGCTTTGTTTTCAGCAATGTAGTAGCTATTCATATTAATATCCTAACTCAATTCTATTCTTCCACTGAAATAATAGTACTCAAGTAATATACTTTCAGAAGAATTATTAATACTTACATATATCAAAAAATTAAAAATACATTTTAATATGATGTATGTATGTATATTAAAAATATTCATATGTATTCCTCAGTGCTGACAACTCTTACTTTAATTGTGGCTCGCCTGTGATGAAGAGGCTTCAGTATGTACAAGAAGAAGATCCCCTACAGGAGAACCTGAGCTGTCTACACTTAATTAATTTGACCATTTAGAGCTGCCAGATATATATGCCTTTGTACATCAGTCAAATAAAGTCTGCGATTTTGTAGTGATTAGACTTGAAGTTTTGTTTTTTCAGACCTTCTTTAATATGTACAATTTATGTAAATCGATAAGCTCAAATTCATTTCAGGGCCACACTTCCAAGGTTTAGCATTCTACCTTATTTAATACTCTGGATTCACCTTATCAGCTAATTATAAATATACTTTCATGGGCTAAATAGATGAAGAAGATGAAAACTTGTGGCCCTCAAGGACTTTTGCTATGAAGACTATGTGACTTGTAGACTTGTGCTATAAAGAGTATATGTATACAATAACATTATATTCTGGTAATTCTCACTTAAGACTGGATCAACTGAAAGCTTAGTAGTATTACATATGCCCAAAACGTGTGCCTAGATTAGTCTTTGGAGCCTCCTTTTTTTTTGTTTATCTTGTTTGGTATCCAAGATAAACAAGATAAGATAAAGATAAACAAAAAAAATGATGTATTCTTGGTCTGTCTACTAACGTAGTTTCCATGCACCTTCTCAATCACTCGTAATGATGTGTTACAGATGAGTCAGTGAAAATTATCAGCCTATATGAAGATCAAATCTAGATTACGTTTCACACTGTTTAATCACTTGACATTGATAGGCTGCAGGAATCTACAGTCTAAACTAGAAAGAAATCAGCCTCAGCCTCGTTTCTTCATACCATTCTTTGTCTTTATGACCATTGGTGGTGCTGTTGAGCATGGTGCCACAAAAAAATCCAAAATAATCTGCCTTAAACGTTTGTTAACAGCCTATGCTGACAAAACATAACAATATAACGCAAAGCTAAAAGTGGCTTTCTTATGCTTCAGACTCTATATGTATATCACACTGTCAAATCAGGTGTGTGAAAAAAAAAGTAGGCCAGAGACATAGTGGGGAAATTCAGCCAGCATTTCATGATTGTGTAGGTAACCACAAGAGGAATGTCACTTTGCCTGCTCTGTGGACATGAATGGAAAAGCAAAGCTGTTTTTAAAACATATCAACGGTTATATGTTTCTCATTCCCTCTGTTTCGCTTTCTGTTTTCCCTCCCATACAAATGAAAACAGAAAGACATTCAACATGGGAAAAAAATCTTACAGATCTGCAAAAGAGTTTCCCACACAAACACTTTCTACCCACATGCTGATTTTTGTTTTCAGCCTTTCGCTGAACGTTGTTCTTCTTCCTGCTTGATAACTGCTGATTGTTTTGTCTTTGAAAGGCTTGGCTTGTCTTTGCTTAGGTCTAAACAGTAAACGTGTTTGATTCATCTTGATGATAATAAATTTTTATTTTTTGCATTATTTCCTCCCATGTTTTTAAAATTTATATTTGCCACATATAAACCTTATAATTACACGCTCTTGAAATAGTTTTGTGTTTTACAATTGAAAATCTAATTCCCTCAGACGGAACATGAGAGAAGGAGCAAAACTAACAAACCTGCTAGGTAACTGGACACCAAGAAGTATTTCTGCATTTCATTTCAACTGCAGAAATATAAGTGATTTGTTGTTGTTTATGACTACTGTGGTGACCTTGTGAGTTCAGGGACAGCACCCCTCAGTGTATGCATATGTTTATGTCTTGTGGGTGGGGTATGTTGCTGTGTTGGTGTCTCTGTGTCTTTGCAGGAAAGTACAGGTGGCTTACCCGGGGTTGTCCCACACATTGAACTACACTGAATTACTCTGTGATACAAAAAAAAAACAACAAAAAAACCACAGATATTAGCAGTATCACTCGACTGGAACGCGGAAGTCCATTGCATTTCATTTTACATAAACACGTTGCATATATTTCTCACAATACAGCAAACAAGCTACTGATTTTAAATCAATGGCCTTGCTATGCTGAGGTGCTTTGTTTTTTTTTTTCATGGAGTATAAATAAGGTTAGAAGCAAACTTTCGCACTCATCTATAGGCTCAGTCATGTTTATCTGTTTCAGTACAGTCGTAAATGTCTTAAACACTGGCCCCAATACTCACAGCATGAATAAATGTATTGCAAAAGCTTTAAACCTTGATGTGTCATTATATTATGTTTTGCCCACCTACTGAGAAATTCACTAATTCACATTTACTGGCTACTTTTTCCTGGCCAGAGTTATGGTGAAGCCAAAGCCTATCCCAGGAACACTGGGTGGGGGGCAGGAATACACCCTGGATGGGGTGCCAGTCCATCACAGGTCAACATGCACACACACACACATTCTTTCACACCTAGGGGCAATTTAGCACAGCTATGCCTACTGTCATGTTGCAATGAGACAGTAAGCCAAGCTCATGACTGAACCCATGAATCATGGAGTTGGGAGGTGTCAACGCTACCCTCTGCACCACCATGCACCTTCTGAGAAATTGTCTAAATTATTAACTTATATTGTTGCTTGCTCCTTAAACCCATTTCATCGACAGAAACTAGTGAATGTAATACAGATGCACTGTATCTAAAGCAGTCAAAAGATGCACTATTTTGACATGAGTCATCTACGAGAAAGCTGAAATGCTTTAGAAAAACTACCTTGTTACAAAACATATTGAATTTGTTGAATATGCATCAAGGTCATCATGTGGCTTAATAGCTCAGGGAAATGGTAACCTTCTGAGGTGTACTTTCTCTAAATCTACAAGAAGAAGATGTCCATGCTGTTTGAGTTTCCTTTCCAACCACAGAGTGAGTGAGAGAGTGAATCTTTGTATAAAGAGAGACCAAAGAAGGGGAAATCCTGTGGGCAGAGTTGATGTATGTGACTGGAACAAACACATATTGGTTCATTGGTCTTTACACTACATGAGGTGAGTACAATCTATCTCTCATCTGATTCATACCAATATTAATAACAAATTATTCAGCAATTTAAAATTACAGAGGTATTATTTGAATTTTCTTGCAACTCCTGGGTCAGGCTTATTAATAAATGTATTAATTGTTAACAGACATGTCAATAACTTCTAGCCTCTCAGCTATGTCTGTGATTCTTTAGCCTGACTATATGGTAGTATACAGACATACAGATAACTGGCAGGAAGTAATTAACATGTGCAGAGTAATTTAAGGCTTGTGGCATTAATTAAGTATAGTACTTAATTATAGTACTTAGTACTTAATTACTTAATTATATTAATTAATTAAATATGAAAAATAGAGCACTATGAAAAATAGAGCACAAAAGTGATGTAATACAAATATGCAAACTGATATATGCTCATATATGTTGATACTGACTCATAGAGTCAATGAATTGAATTACAGATTACAGTAATGTACTTATTGTAAAATGTTCAAAAGATATGTGTATCTGTATATATATATATATGCACACACACACGCACACACACTATATATATATATATATATATATATACACACACACACACACACACACTATATATATATATATATATATATATACACACACACACACACACACACACACACACACACTATATATATATATATACACACATACATATCATTTGAGCATTTTACAGTTATATACATAGTATAGCATTTATAACTATAAGATATATAGTACACAAAGTTTCCAAAGAAGCAGAACATTTCAGACAAACCCTAGGAACAGGAAACAGACAGGGTGCATGATGATGAATTTGATCCTATACTGTGAATCCTACAGCTTCATATCTTCACACACACACACACACACACACACACACACACACAGGGTGCATGATGGTGAATTTGATCTTATACTTTGAATCCTATAGCTTCATGTGTGTGTGTGTGTGTGTGTGTGAGAGAGAGAGAGAGAGAGAGAGAGAGAGCGAGAGAGAGAGAGAGAGAGAGAGAGAGAGAGACAAAGCTGTAGGATTCAAAGTAAAAGATCAAATTCACCATCATGTTTCCTGTTCCTAGGATCTCCCATGCAAAGCAACTGTGTACCATTAAATTGGATATGACACCCACATTGTAAAAGAAATCAGACTTTGTGAAGAATTCCCTGAGACCTAGAAACTGTACCACATGCCAAGTTGTTGTGCTGTGTAATTCAATGTAGGATGTTTCACTCACCTGTGGGTGAATTCTGTGTGTGGGTTAAAGGGGAAAACACCTTGTAAAGGTAAAAACCCACTTCGTTTTGTCACATCACTCAGCACTCCACTTGAAATAGCACATGTACACACACACACACACACACACACACACACACACATACACACACACACACACCACATAAGTGCTGAGCACTCCACAGTACGGCAACCTCTTTATCTTCACATTTCTTTCTGACTGAAAAGCTCCATGTCTTGTGGAGTTACTGTGGATTGTGTGGCTTCTCTCTTAACCACCCTTTCTCTCTGATACTTTCAGTAAGCAATGCACAACAAAAGCTACAAGTTCAACATCTTGGTCAGCTGGTGTTGCCTGTTATCCATCTCCGTTGTGATTATGGTTGCAATGATTGCTAAAGATGGAAACCAGGTACATCTCAAATCAAAATATTTGTGTAGCTACAAGCTCAACTCAAGCAATATGAAAAATGGACTATACTATTCAAAAACAACAGCTGATTTTTAAAACAATTATTCACATACAGAAGAGAGAAATACCAACACCAGACGTAAATAATAATACAGGTACGCTTGTGTCTTATGTCTTTAATTATATATTTATTATGACCTTCTAATTACAGATATAGGTTTATTTCATCTGTAGCTGGTAGTTGTGTCTGAGATGATACGTGATTCACACCAAGTGAATTTGTTAACTTATGTTTAATAAAATCCGATTTATATGGCCCACATAAATAACAATTCAATATCTTTCTTTTAGGAGGTAATATACATGGTCCTGAGTACCTTGCAGGTGAGAAATGCAATGTTGTCACTATATTTGTGAAACAAATGACTCCATGCAAAACATTTGTAACTCGCAGTCACTTGAATGACGTAATCCTCACTTGTTTGTTTTCACTCTCAGACTCAGATGTCTGTTAATACTTACAGTAACATAAATACAAGGTCTTAAATAGGCCATGACCCACTTCTGTGAACAACTGCTTAGCAAACAGTTTCGACGTAGGCAAACATATGGTTAAGTCAAGGGAGGAACATGGCTTCATTTATCTTATAGAGACATTTATATAGTTTTTTCCCTGTTCCTCTTATTATGCAAGCCATAAATGCATCGAATGCATCTTTAATTTTATATAGTAATTGTAAACGATTGCTTATATATATATATATATATATATTACATACCAATTGTTGTGTTTATTACAAAGTCATTATATTTTATGCATGATAGCCTATGAAATGGATCTACAAAGTAAAGTATATGCAGTACATGCATATATGTAATTATATTAGTTTATGAAAGGCTCTAATTGCTAACTGAGTATGAAAATTGTTTATTTTTTTAAGGTTCTGAGCAGAGCTCAGTAGATTACATCCATCTTGTGTGGGGTAAGCAACGTGTTTATTTCCCTTTCCCTCTCTTAATGAAACTTAGAAAGGGACTTTCAGTAGGCAGATGATCTCAATATTTTGTTCCTTTTCTCTGTTTTATTGAGGAAGTGTCACACATGCTCTTAATTATGGATTAAGTCGGTGGTTGACTAAACGAAGATAACACATTTGGGCATTATGTACAAACCTCTTCTTAATTCCACCTACCGTAGGCATTAATCATCAAGATATGTCAGTACAGAAACAACTCAGTCATGTTTAAAAATATGCAGTTTACAGTATTCTCTATGTAAGACTGAAAGCACTTGCGATTATGGAACCTCCCACTCACTGAATGACCACAAACGACTCACGCAAAAAAAAAAGTTTCACAGTTAGCTACTATGTAGCTTTAATCCCTATGTTGAGCAGCGTTCGAGATTTGCAAAGAAAAAAAAAAAAAGATTAACCCAGAAGGAAAATTCAACATTGAAATCGTAGGTGAATTGTGAATCACCATGGAAAAGGAGATAACTGTGGGGAGGGGGTCTAATATCCGCTGATGTTCAGAAGTGGGAGTTCATATGTCTAACTGTGGTTAGGTTTATAACTAGGGCCTACACGTACGGAACAAATTTATCTGACTAAAATCTAATGTACGTTGGTTTCAACTGCACGCTGCTCCTTTTACTGCAATAGTTTACACTACGCACTAAAGTAGATCTGTGCTCCTCCGCATCTCAATGCATAATCTCTCATACAAGATTAATACAAACTATTCTTTCATTCAGTACATTTCTTTAAGTATCTACATATATAGAAACCAACCAGATTTTAATGAGCTCTTTCTATTCATTTAATTTTGTAGATATTTTAAATCATATAGCCTTAATTGGCCTGGGAAAACCAGCCAAATGGTCAAAATTGGACTTATCTACTATATAAGCTTCTGAAACTACAGGATCTCCTGAACTAAAACATGTTTCCATTTTGTATATATATATCTCACCCACAGGTTCTATCATTTTAGAATCTGGTTAAACCCAAAAGTAAAAAAAAGAGAAAATTATATTAAAAGATTAAATTTCAATTCCACTGAAAGGCCCCGTTATATGAGATAATCTACATATGGGAAAAGATTGTTACTGTCAAATTTGAAAGAATTATAAGTTTACAATGAGAAATTAGTTTCCACTTTGATTAGCAGCATCATTCACATCAGACTTTGAATGATTGAATGAGGTAAAATCAATTCACTGCATTTTAAACATCAACGTCTCTTCACTCAACTGATGTCTGTTAATGCTAACATCAGTGGGAAAATAATCGCTGATTTTATTCTGTATAATGAATAAATTTCTTGTTATTAATTATTCTTTATTAGGTCATTTAAATATTTTTAACATTTTCCCAGTGTCATCTCTGTTGTGATAATGATGTAACGCGGTGCAGGAGCATCATGGATAATTTCACAGTTCGTATTTGATTAGAAAGTGAATTGATTAGGCTTATGTCCTTTTTACTATGGCATATATCTTATCCAGTAACCTGATCAAAGCGTGATGATCATTGTGTGAGAAAAGCACACTTAGCTAGTAAGGGTTTTAGACATCTTTAGGCAGATTGACTTAAACTAGCTTCTTACTGAACATGATCTTTGCAGGCAGACCCTAAGGCAAGGTTAGACAGTAGCCTGAATTAAAACACTTCCACACTGTTTTGGTAAAATATTTATTTATGTAGAGATGTCAATATATATATATATATGTGTGTGTCTGTGTGTGCATGGGTTTTTGATATATATATATATATATATATATATATATATATATATATATATATATATATATATATTACAAGGACTTTCACAATTTTAGCTTTCTGAAAAATTTAGTGTAGGATAATTGGCATTTAACTCGATCTCTTCTCATTTCTTTAATGAGTGTTCGTTGATGTGATGTTTGGTATAGCAGGAAATGACAAGTCACCATGGACACGCAGCTCTTCGTGTTTCTGTGATAACACCTCCCTCCGCCTGCAAAACGACTCGGTCATAATTAAAACTGGAGGATTTTACCACACCTATGCCCAGGTCACCTTCATAAACAACGGACCACCTGAGGCGATAGTGACTTTGGTTGCAAATGAGAATGTGCCTGGCAAAACACCCCGCAAACTGAGTGAGGCTGAGCATGGATATGGCACTGTGTCTATGTCGAGGGTAATCCGTCTGAGAAATGGTGACAGCGTGAAACTGAACATCTCACCAGATTCTCTGCTATTGTCAAGGGAGGCTTCAAAAACATACTGGGGTCTCTTCCTGCTTGCTAAGCGAGCGGACAAATAAATAGTTCCTAATCTCAGGTCTTATAATGCTGAAACAGACAGAGCTTATGTCTGTGAGTCTCTAGCAGCACTCTAGTTGTCTGCTCTAGTAAGGATCGAGTAACCTCTTTATATCATGTGCCTTCTGTGTTTCATACTAGCATAGTCAGGGTTATACTGAGAGTTCAAACATGGTAAACTCTCGCTGACCTCATCTATAAGTTGCTAGAACCAGAGGTCACACTGGTTCAGGGAATGTATTCTATAATGAAAAATTGCAGAGACTAAATATTGTGGCTCTGTCTAAAGTCTGTAGTGTCTATCTGACATTAACTCATGTATATGTTATACAAAATATGCAGATCCAGTCACTTAACCATCCAAATTGTGATTCCTGTGTCATCGAGACACATCTTCTCTGTATTTTCTTCTCCTGTGGGGTTTTTTGCTCTTGTGATTTCAGCATTTGAAACATTGACTGTTCTCAGCCCTTAGTGGTACTATAAAATCTACACTGAATGCCGTTTTTAAGTTTTACTGGCTTTTAATGGATACTTTGTTAGGAATCGTGTTATTATGTATTCTAAAGATGCTTAAGTGTAAATGATAAATTGGTTATTTATGAGGCTTATTTAAATGAATTGAAATTCCTTTTATTTTCTAAAGCATGACCTTTTCTCCAACACCTGTGAAGTACTGTGTTAGTCTGACATGATACATGTAATCATGTGTGTTTCGCAATAAACATGGTTATATTTCGAACTATTTTCCACATAATAAAACTCTTTTCAAAAATTATAAATACTTCTCTTTTTTTTTTTTTATTAAACACCATTCTGATGATGTTTTCAACAAAATCTTAACACATAGCACTGTCTATGAAGCTAATTCTATGATCTGTATTCATGCCTCTGCTAATCCTCACCACATGGTGGTGCTACTAAATCACAAGCTGTATCTTATCTTGGTTCGGTGCCCCATCCATCATCTCACAGTTATAACACAATTTGAATAAATGACTGCTAGGTAAATGTTACTCTTCCACTAGGCTACTTTATCATTTATTACAAACACAGGTGCATTCATATAAATGAAGTTGATGTTAAAGTTGGTTTCCTATTTAATCACATAAATGAACAAGTGATAAAGCCTTATTAATGCTTTTCAGCATAAAATGTGTATCACACTATAACCATGAAAGAGTAGTTGGAAGATGATTTAGAGTTTTGAATCTGTTGAATCTTTCTCAATCAAAAAGAATGCTACAAAGTAAAATATAACATACTTTTTTTTTGTAGATGTAGCCTTGACAGTTATTGTTAATGGATGTTCTAGCAGCAATTGAGCTCAATTGTTCTGAATTTGATTTGTGGAATCAGTTCTGAATTTGTGACAATTATCTTTCATTTTGATTAACAAACATAATTTGTTTGCTTCCTGTTAAAATTGTTCTTTGTGCTCTACATGCTTTGCTATAGGTCTGAACATGTCGGAAGCAGGAAGTCCAAATTTGGTATATACATGAGAACAGGAAAGCATTTACAATTTGAGACGTAAACGCTAAGAATAGCCCAGACTGCACTTCATTACATCAGTTCTCTTACTCCTGTATTAACAGACATTTATCTGCCCTAATCTGACCTCGAAACTGCCTTTATTCTCATGGCACTGTGCATGGAAAAGATTTCCAGACCTTGGGAATTAGTGAGATTTAGGGATTTTTGTTTTACTTTCAAAATTTTCTTCAGTGTGTACATTTAGAGCAAATGTTGTTTCCCTGATGAATATAAGACAAGGGTCGGTAGTCTTAAATTGACTTACCACTCATAACAGTGAAAAGAGAAACAGTAAAAGCTGTTAAAGAATGAAAAAAGGTGGAGTTTGCCTACTTAAAACACAGTGTGTGGGATCAGAGGCTTATTATGTGTCATCAAGATGCCCAATGTAATGTTTCAGACCTTTCTTTGACATTTCTTTCCTTGTTTGTTTGTGTTTGCCTTGTCATTTCCTGTGAGTTAGTGGTTTTAATGTGCATGTACACAGGAACCGGAACACCCCTGCCTGACTCTGCACATTACACTATTTAGCCATGCACTGTCTTCTAAACTGGTTTAGTAAGTATGAATCACTCTATTGGTCTCTGCTGGAGTGCAGTTCTTTGCATGTTCCTTCAACCTTTGATTCTCCAACCAGTTATTTCGTTACTGATTGCGGTATTCAGAAAGTCTTAACCATAAAAAGTCCCACAACACATGCTAAACTTGTATTTATGACAAACTGCATACCCTGTATCCCTTAAAGTCATAATTACTTGTGCTGTCATTAGGTTATAACTGGACAAACAACAAAATTTTAAACTGACCAAGTGCTATCATCCTCAGTTAATTTTATAAGCTTACTCCCTTTGCCAGATATGTTAAAGTAGTTTGATTTCTATAATAGAAGCATGTGGGATTGGAAAAAAAAAATTGCCAACATCATGGTACACACAGCCATCACGCTCTCACCACTGCAGCCCGGGTTCGATTCCCGGCCAGAGAACCAACCCCAGCCACTGGGGTTGCGCACAACAGTGCACTCTCAGTGTCAGTCCCAAGCCTGGATAAAATTGGGGAGGGTTGTGTCAGAAAGTGCATCCGGTGTAAAAACTGTGCCAAATCAAATACGCGGACCAATGATCCGCTGTGGAGACCCCTAACAGGAGCAGCTGAAAGAGGAACAACAGCATTACTGTCCATTTTGTCAGTTAAACTACTTTGATAGATATAAAGGAAGCATGAGGATTTGGAAATATCCTCATGGACACATAGCCATGGTACACAAAGCCTATGGCTTGGGGTCTCAAACATTTAGTCCACTCATTTTAACCCCTTCCAGAGTTTAAAAAATAAAAAAATAAAAAAATAAATCCACAGTCCAAAAAAATAAAAATAAAAGACAGACCACATTATGATTAGAGCCCAGACTAATTTTATGAGCATATATAACCGATTCACATTTTATTGCACAATAGGCAAATATGTACCATTATATTTATTTATTGGAGCAATTAGTTTCAGTCCACTGCACCCAAACCAGACCAGCTACAGTAAATGAACAAAAAATTTTCCTCCGAATTGTAGCTAACATTGGCATATTTGTTTTAATCTTTAGATTAGGAAACGAAGAAGAAGAAGAAGAAGAAGAAGAAGAAGAGGAATAAGACACAGTGTAACAAGGAATAAGGAACTTCAGGTTCAAGACATACCACACCACCCCATTGTGGATTATTTCCCTATAACAGTATGCCCCGTCATGTTTTATTCCTTACTTAACTAAATAATAATATTTTTAATTCAATAATACTAAAATCACTGACCCCATGCCTATACATCACAGGCTCCACTTTGTGACTCACAGACTTAAGATACTCTAGATAATATTTTATTTTGACCTCAAATAACTGATCAAAAGAAAAGCGTTCTTGCCTATTGACTACAGCATAGCCTACACATATGTGAAGAATGGTGTTTGCGACATGTAGATTAGTCTGAGGTGGTGGAAAGGCTTGGTTATAATGTCACCAGGAGATGCAGCTAAAATCCCCTGTAAAGGGGGTAATGGAGGACAATCTCGGAAAGGAAGGAAGCAGGGAAGGTTTCAGGGCACAAAGCTGAAACGGAAAGATGCTGTGTAGGCTAAAGCACACTTTGCGTGGAGAGTTGTGGGCCAGACACAGAGCTACAAGAGGCTAGACGGAGAGTGGGCGGCGAAGGTGCTACGAAGGAGGAATCCACATATTTACTAAGCCTTGGTGCTATCTAACCACATTAATGTAACCTCAAATTCTACCTATACTCCTGTAGAAGAATAACCGCATACTTCTAACATCTCAAGTTGCATTATTTCCATGTTTATGTCATGTCGATCGGCGCCCAATGCTGAATGACTCATCCAACATTAAAACGAACGACATTTGGATGCCGCATGTCCTCAGCATAATTGCCATAAAGCATTCAAAATAAAATGTGAGGCTTTACAATGCTTAAAAATAAGAATGTTGAAGCAATTAGAAGAACTTCACAGTTATGACAGTAATTTACTATAATCGCCACGTAGAGCTATCAGATGGAGGCACATCACTTTTCATCACTTCCTGTTCAAGGAATAAAGAGTGTATAGCCACAGGAAGAAGACACATTAGCCCTTCAGCCCAAATTGGAACATACGTCAGGCTGCTATATTAAAGTGACAATGTGACTATAATAAGAGACTATATTAAAGCCTGAGAAATCTATAGATACAAAAGCAAGAAACCCAATGTAATTATGCAATCATAATATATATTATAAAATATAGCATATAGGAATAGTGAGATTGAGTGATATTAAGAAATTAGTAAGAGAGGGAGTGAATAAATAGAGGGAATAACTTTACGTGTCAGCAATATGTTTCTGAGTTTAGAAAAGGATGATTTGGGACAGTGGTCAATGTGGCAACATACATCATTTCCTTTATCATAATAATAAGCTCTTATTACTTCAGGGATTTTCATGAGAGTGTGAGTAAAGGTTTATAAATAAATCAAACAAATAATCTCTTTGCTAATATCAATTAGTACTGGCACAAAGCAATTATAAATGTGCCATTCTTACTTTTTTAAAAATTAGAAAATTATACATAGTTTAAAATTCATTTCGGTTAATTAAGGAGTTAATTTACCGAAAAATTTACTGAAACATTTTACTGAAACAACATAAAAATGTCTGTCCTGTTGTAAGAGGACAATATGGAATAATTAAGCATTTTGAACCCTTACAGGTTTGAGGGAGAACCCTACAACAGAGTGTTTTCCAATTAGAAAGTGTCCCAAGTAGAACCCCTTCAGGAAGCTAAAATACTTAACTATCCAAAGAAGATTCCTTTCTCTAAGAGTGTATGCATGATTGTCAAAACAATTGTCCAGTTAAGCTTATATGTAGTATATACACCAATCAGCCATAACATTAAAACCACTGACAGGTGAAGTGAATAACATTGATTATCTCGTTACAATGGTACCTGTCAAAGGGTGGGATATATTAGGCAGCAAGAACTGTCCGTTCTCAAAGTTGATGTGTTGGAAGCAAGAAAAATTGTAAGTGACACAGGGACAAACTGTGATTGCTAGATGACTGGGTCAGAGAATCTCCAATACGGCAGGTCTTGTGGGGTGTTCCCGCTATGCAGTGGTTAGTACCTACCAAAAGTAGTCCAAAGAAGGACAACCGGTGAACAGCCGACAAGTCTCGCTGATGCACGTGGGGAGCAAAGGCTAGTCCATTTGGTCTGATCTCACAGAAGAGCTACTGTAGCACAAATTGCTGAAAAAGTTCATGTTGGCTATGACAGAAAAGTGTCAGAACACACGGTGCATCACAGCTTGCTGTGTATGGGGCTGCGTAGCTGCAGACCGGTCCGAGTGACCATGCTGACCCCTGTCCACTGCCAAAAGTGCCTACAATGGGCACGTGAGCATCAGAACTGCACCATGGAGCAAAGGAAGAAGGTGGCCGGCACTGATGAATCACTTTTTCTTTTACATTATTTGGATTGCAGGGTGCGTGTGCATTGCTTACCTGAGGAAGAGATGGCACCAGGATGCATTATGGGAAGAAGGCAAGCCGGCGGAGGCAGTGTGATGCTCCGGGCAATGTTCTGCTGGGTAACCTTGGGTACTGGCATTCATGTGGATATTACTTACACACGTACCACCTACCTAAACATTGTTGCAGACCCAGTACACAGCTTCATGGCAACTGTATTCCCTAATGGCAGTGGCTTCTTTCAGCAGGATAATGCATCCTGCCTCACTGCAAAAATGGTTTGAGGAACATGACAAAGAGTTCATGGTGTTGACTTGGCCTCCAAATTCCCCAGATCTCAATCCGATCGCGCATCTGCAGGATATGCTAGACAAACAATTCTGGTTCATGGAGGCCCGACCTCTCAACTTACAGGACTTAAAGGATCTGCTGCTAACATCTTGGTGCCAGATACCACAGCACACCTTCAGAGGTCTTGTGGAGTCCATGCCTCGATGGGTCAGAGCTGTTTTGGTGGCACAAGGGGAACCTACACAATATTAGGCCGGTGGTTTTAATGTTATGGCTGATCGCTGTATGTTAACTAAAAGACAAATTGTTCATTCTTGCATGTTGATAATTATTTTACTAATACACTTTTGTGTCTTTATTGTCCATTCTTCTTTTCAGAAAAAAGACACCTTTGAGTAATAGCTTAAAATCCATTTTTGAAGGAGGTACATTTGACTACCCGTGATTCAATTAATCAATTGCAAAATTTGCTTTAGCGAACATCATTGAACTGTAAGTAAAATACTCCTGCATAACAGGGTGGACACTGAAATAACACTTTGGATTAACAATCAAATATGGATTCATGATGCTCACATGTAATGTCATATTGAGCTTTGCATCTAAATAACTTTTGAGTTGGAAGCACACAACTGTATAGGATGTATTTGTATGCTGTAATATTAAGATTTCCCTACACTGGAACTAAGGGGTTGAGCACAAACCTTTTCCAGCATGACAATGCCCCTGTGCACAAAGCGATTTGCAAAGGTTGGCCATAAAGTGTGGATAGATAGAAAGATAGATGTATTTTATTTATCCTCAAGAGCAAAGAGTGTACATGCTTAGAAAAAAATGTTTCTTCAAGGACTTGAAATTGTACTGCAAATGAAACAAAAGAAAAGGTGAAACAGAAAAACTAATTAGATGATACTTAACTTGCATAACTGCATAGTATTTCAGAAATGAGAAACAGTATTTCCCTTAGTATGTCTAAGTGGTAAAAAAAAAAAAAAAAAACACTAAGTACTAAGTGGAAACACTCTGCAGGTTCGCTTTCATGGAATGCTACAATAAACTGGTTTGAGGCACATGACCTTGATCAGAAACCCCAAATTTAACCACCAGACAACTCCAGAGTTATCTGGCCACCAGAACATACAAGCATCCATTTCTCCCACTCTTTTTGCTGATATAATCACTAGCAAAAAGGAAGTTTTAGAGACCCATTTCAGTTCAGCATCTCGTGTAAGGAGGGGCCTTAAAAGACTTAAGCACAAGGGGGAGATCTGATGCCCCATAATAAACTCACGAGCCCCTAGGGAGACACCATCCACAGTGCTGTGACATGTCACAATGGCTGGCACATACACTTTAAGCGTAGATGGGGACTTGCCACTGTCCCTGAAGCAAAGTTAGTATTTTGGGAATTGGGCAGTACACCTCATCTCACACCTGAGGCCCCCAGTGGCACCACACTGTCAAATCTAGAATTGGACAGAAATGTCATCCTTCATCTGAACAAGAAAATCAATATGAGTAGAAACCCTTATTCTGAATTGTGACTATGCTGGTTTCATGATTCTAAAAACTGGTACTGACCTTTCTGGGGACTCTTAGACAGCAGGTCCACACAGAATCCCTGGAACACAGGGCAGATTTCACAGGGTTGATTTACATATCTAGCAAGGCGGACTGTTCTAACAACACTTGCTGAATACTGTTCTAACAACACGTGTTGTGTTGTATTGTGTGTAAACCAGGTTGGTGGAGAATTTCTCTATGTCCTGGTCAAGGTTTCCCACTGTTATGAGTGAAGTCTCAATCTGCTCCATATTTTGATAACTGAATTTGTTTTACTGAAGACTGTTGTTTGTAGTTTATGTTTGACATGCCTTATGTGAATTATTGAGTACAAGTATAAATACAAGTCATTTCAAGAGTGTACAAGATGCAACTGTATGTTGTAAATCTGAAAGACACACTATGATGGTCATGTGTCTGTTTTTAATTATCTTTTGCTACTTCCCCATTCATACATCCTCTTTTTCTATAATAGGAGAAAAGGCAAAACTGTTCTCACATCAGCACAAAAGTATAGATTTTACCTGGCCTTTGGTTACAGTCTAGTCTCAACCAGGGAGAAGTGGGTGGCTTTCAATTCCTAAAAGGTCATGGAAGCTACAAGAAGAAAGAACCTGTCATCACATCCTCCCGGAGAAGTACCTTACCTCAAAAGTCCTGATTTGCCACATGAATTATAATGTAGGTTAGTCCATAATATAATAGTGTTTTTTTTTTTTTTTTAGAGTATATGATAATTAACAATTAATATTTAAACCTTTATGTATAGAAACTTTGACGTGAAGCATGCTATATTATTCTTATGCGTCTTATTATTATCCATGTTCTTGATCAACAAATGGAATTGTTTTTTATGGGAATATATTTATGTTAAATATTTATGCTTTGTATACACACACACACACACACACACACACACAGCAAGGACTTCAGGATGCCATTTGAACTGAATAATTATGGCCACATGCTGGCAAAGAGAGGGAAGGTGATTAGGACTGAAGGGGTGGAGTTACCAGAAGGTACAATAGCAGAAATACAGGGCAGCTACAAGTACCTTGGTATCCCACAGGCCAATGGGAGTCACAATGAGGATGCAATGAGATTAGCTACAGCCAAATACTTCCAGAGGGTAAGACGGGTCCTGAGAAGCCAGCTCAATGGTAGGAATAAGATCCAGGCCATCGATACGTACACCCTACCAGGTATCAGATACCCAGCTGGAATCGTAAGCCAGCCACAGGAGGAGATAGATGCCACTGATGTCAAGACAAGAAAACTCTTCACAATGCACAGAGGGTTCCACCCAAAGTCCAGTGCCCTGAGAGTCTACAAGCAGCGAAAAGAGAGAGGGCAAGGATTAGTGAGTGTCAGAGCCACGATCCAGAATGAAACAAGGAGCATCCATGAATACATCAGGAAGATGTCCCCTCAGGATGAACTGCTAAGAGAGTTCCTCAGGCAGCAGAAGACAGAGTGTGATGAGGAGGAAGAGAAAAAATCGTGGAAGACCAAGCCCCTACATGGGATGCATCGTCAGTAGATAGAGGAAGTGGCTGACATCAAGAAATCCTACCAGTGGCTAAAAAAGTCTGGCCTGAAGGACAGCACAGAGGCTCTGATAAAAGCAGCACAAGAACAGACCCTAAGTACCAAATTCATAGAGGCAGGGGTCTATCACAGCCACCAGGACCCAAGGTGCAAAGACGCCCCTCAAACAGTACAACATATAGTAGCAGGGTGTAAGATGCAACCTGGGACAGCATACATGGAGAGACATAATCAAGTGGCTGGGATAGTGTATAGAAACATAATGTGCCAAGTAGGGGTTAGAAGTCCCCAAGACTCAATGGGACACACCACAGAATGTGGTTGAGAACAGTAGAGCTAAGATCCTGTGGGACTTCAAGTTCCAGCCTGACAAGCAGTTGTGGGCTAATCAACCAGACATAGTGGTGGTTGACAAGGAGAAGACGACAGCAGTTGTGATAGATGTGGCAATCCCAGCTGACAGACTGGGAGAAGACTGAGAAGTACCAAGGACTGAAGGAACAACTGGAACAGATGTGGAAGGTGAAGTCCAAAGTGGCCCCAGTGCTAATAGGAGCATTAGGGGCTGTGACCCCCAAACCAGGAGAGTGGCTACAGTCCTACGAACCCTCAACCCCCAATGTAGGGGTGAGAGAGAGGTCACACGTCATTCATATATACAGTTAGGTCCGGAAGTAGCCTTTATACACCACCACAATGGATTTGAAATAAAACAATCAAGACGTGATCGAAGTATAGACTTTCAGCTTTATTTTAAGAGGTTCCACAAAAATATGGCATTTACCATTTAGGAATTACAGCCATTTTCAACAAAGTACCTCCATTTTCAGGGTCTCAAAAGTATTTTGACAAAGTGACATAATTGTAAATATAACCATAATTTTAATACTTGGATGAAAATCCTTTGCAGTCAATGACTGCCTGAAGTCTGGAGCCCATGTTCTCAAAACTCAAATTCTGAGTTTCCTCCCTGGAGATGCTTTGCCAATCCTTCACTGCAGCCACCTTCAGTTGCTGCTTGTTTGTAGGTCTTTCTGCCTTCAGTCTTGTCTTCAGTAAGTGAAAAGCATGCTCTATTGGGTTGAGATCAGGTGACCTGACTTGGCCATTGAAGAATATTCCATTTCTTTGCCTTCAAAAAGTCTTGAGTTGCTTTCGCAGTATGTTTAGGGTCATTATCCACCTGCACTGTGAAGCAGCATCATATCAGTTTTGTAGCATTTGGCTGAATGTGAGCAGAGAGTATAGCCCTATACACCTCAGAATTCATCTTGCTACTTCTGTCAGCAGTCACATCATCAATAAACACCAGTGAGCCCGTTCCAGCCATACATGCCCATACCATAACACTGCCTCCACCATGTTTGACACATGATGTGGTATACTTTGGATCATGAGCTGTTCCTTTCTTTCACCATACTTTTCTCTTCCCATCATTCTGGTACAAGTTAATCTTGGTTTCATCAGTCCAAAGAATCTTATTCCAGAACATGGGATGCTTTTTTAGATGTTTGCTGGCAAAGTCTAATCTGGCTTTCCTGTTCTTGAATGTTACCAGTGGTTTGAGCCTTGTTGTAAACCCTCTGTATTTACATTCATGAAGGCGTCTCTTGACTGTAGACTTTGTTAATGATACGCCTACCTTCTCCAGAGTATTCTTGACTTCTGTTGTTGTGAAGGTTTTTTTTTTTTTTTTTTTTTTTTTTTTTTTTTTTTTTTTTTTTTTTTTTTTTTTTAAACCAAGGAAAGGATCATCCAATGTAGTTATTTTCTGTGGTCTTCCAGGCCTTACAATGTTGTTGAGCTCACCAGTTTCTTCTTTCTTTTTAAGAATGTACCCAACTGATTTGGCCACACCTAACGTTTTTGCTATCTCTCTTATAGATTTATGTTGTTTTTTCAGGCTTATGATGGCCTCCTTCACTTGCATTGAGATCTCCTTGGACTTATTATTGGCAGCTCCAGTCAAACAGCTGCCAAATGTCAACTCAATACCTGATATCAACTCCAGAAGTTTTAATTTGTCTTGAAGTAACGAGGGTATGGACCGCATCTGGTCAATTAACTTCTTGTCAGTCGATTGTCCAAATACCTTTGAGTCCCTGAAAATGGAAGTACTTTGCTTAAAATGGCTGTAATTCCTAAATGCCATATTTTTGTGAAACCTCTTAAAATAAAGCTGAAAGGCTACACTTCAATATACACACACAGTACTGTGCAAAAGTTTTAGGCTCCCTATTTTTTTAGTATAAACTTTGTTATAGATTTTAATTTTATGACTTCTACACTTCTATATTATTGATTCAGTACAAAAACTTTTTAGATTCCAAACATTAGTTTTCCAGTACAAAATTAAATGTTACAGAAAAATGTTTGCATGTCAGTAAAGAAAGCAGCATATTACATAAGAGACCACTTTTCAGACAAAAAAACCTAATGTAGGCTGCTGGGTTTTGCTGCAAAAATAAGAAGCAAGTGTGACAGTCAAAGTCTCCAGAAGAACTGTGGCTGGTTCTGCAAGATGCTCAGTAAAACTTGCAGCTAATTTCCTTATAAAATGGCACAAATTGTACCTGAGACTACTATTTAAATGTTTTTTTTGTTTGTTTGTTTTTTCACGTTTCATTATTTTTGAAGGCATCTTTGCTCTACAGTATTTCTTTGCATGTGCCTAAGACTTATGCACAGTACTATACATATAGCAAAAGAGGTACAAATTAAAACATTTGTTTCTGTCCACACAGTGGTAATTAATAAAATCTATTAGAGCAGGACTTTCTAGGAAGGATTTACTGCTAATCAAATACCAAACCACTGGAGGATGAAAAGGTTATAAAACAGGTCATGATGTGACATTCAGGACCTGGCAAATCCTGAAACCTCAGTAGGTTTCAGTAACAGCTAAAGCTGGTGATGTAATAGGTTGAAACATTTAACCTCACTATTACGTATCGGTGTGGCAATCTGAAATATAAAACAAGCCATCAGCTTATACTGATGATGCCATCATGTCAACTTTCCTGATCCATTTCAGCAGCCAACCTAGAGCCAAGAGCAAGTGACAGTCCTCTAAATGCCACTTTATCATACACATCTTTTTTTTTATTTTTATTTTTTTATAACAGTTTAATAACTGCATTATTAAATAACTGCATTATTTACTGGTCATCATCATGTAGGCACGCAAAACCCTTAAAAAGACAGGGAGTGAATGAGGAAGAGAAAGTGAGATTAAAAGGGAAACAGAAACACAGAAAAAGCACACAAATATTCAGTGATAACTAGAAAATGACTTCCACTGTCTCATGAGACTTGGGGGGGGGGGTGGAGTAGTTATTGGAATGTCCGTTGGAAAGCGCCTATGCTGGTATGGTCACATGTGCAGAAGTTGCATCATAAACTGAAAAGTGAAACTGGCACTGTTCTTTAAATTTATTTTTCCACAGCTACTAGTTTTACATGCTAAATCAACCTGCTAAATCAACCAATTACATAATGCATGTGGTGTGAATTATTTTGTCCACTATACAACCGCATTTATGTTTTGTCTAACTTTTTAAAAGGCCTAGTACGTGGGAGGAGGTGGGGAATCTCCAGCTCATGTGAGAGATTGCCTCAACCAGGGAATGAAAGCCAGCAAGCTAATGACTGTTGGCATTCGGCCAAGATGTTGTAAAACAATGCGTCTAAGCTCTTCCTGATGTATTTCCATTTCAGTTTCTTTTTTTTCTTTTCAGTTGGACCTACTTAACCTATAAAGTCCCTTTGTATGATCTTATAAACATTTCTGTAGTGCCATCACTAGGCTAAAATTCCAGGGGTAATTACAAACTTAGAGGCCCAACATTAATTCCTAGAAATTTAATAAATGCCTGTATAGACATTCTACTCATAATCTATTGTAGAAATTAGGCAGTATCATAAAGGCACATAATGCATTCAGCTACTAATCGACTGGTCTTTTGTCATTGAGAGGCATATGATCATTTTATGCGATCATCCCTGGATAATGCCCAGTATACTGACTTTACCTTTAGATTATCATTATCTTAGCTTTCTTGCACACTGTAGGCCATTGAAAATTTTCATTTCCTTGGTCCAGGCTTATTTTTTGCTAGTTTAGATAGTTTGCTAAAGATAGTCCCAAGCTGCAACACTATGCAAAGTAGGAAGGGTAAATGCACACAGTACACAAACAAGGTCATGGGCAGTGATCACCAAGCCTGTTCCCTGGCAATTTCTCAAAGAATTTATTTCCTGCACAAGTCCAGCTAGTCAAGTAGATGGATTATCTGTTGGTTCAGGTGGAAAAGGGTGGGAACTGGAGCTGTAAATAGGTTGGTGATCACTGCTTTTTGAAGTACACTCAATATTCATTTAAAACTCAAACATTACTCAAAATTAGGTGGTCATGCACTGTTGGCCCCTTTTAGTTTCTACTTTAAGCTTGGGTTAACCTATTAACCTAGTGATAGCAGGTGATCCGTGATAATATTTTCATTTTTCTACCATATGGTGTAAAAGATGTTCAGAAAATAAAACTGGAGCAGAAATAACCGCAGTAGCATGAAATAGTTGAAGATTGTGTTTATACTATTAGTCTTCAACCTTCTGGTGAAAAAATATTGACCCAAAAACCCCACTGTATTTAGTTTGTGTGTTAACTGCTAGAAATGAAAATGAATGTCACTACTCTTAAATGAATCAATAATGCTATAAATGTCAAACATACATTGTTTTCATCATTGCAGTTTGTTTAGGATTCATGGTATCATTCTAATAAACACCTGAAGACATTCTTCAGTATACAGTATTGTTATTTTTAACCTCCTGAGCCAGCCGTAACTTGCAAGTATAGCTGTGACGTCAGTTAACTGTGAATGAATGCATTTTATTGTCAGGTAAAGAACCACGCAACATTAATAAGCAAGAAATCCTGTTTCTTGTCCTGAAGGAAACACTATACTTAAAGACTCATGTCTTTTGCAGGTAACCATTTTAATATATCATATAATTTGATTACACTAATGGTGAGAGCATGTGTATAACAACATAAAAAAGATAAGAGTGTACATTGTTTTAGTCCCTGAGTATTTCTCACAGAGCCTATGTAGTTTGCTTAGACAAAAGGCCCTCTTGTCTATATAGTAACATAGCGACGTTCTGACACTGGCATAGCGTCAGAAGATTTTGTTTCAGCAGCTTGAATTCTAGTAATTAGCGGAAAAATGAGACATGAATGTACAGGCTTTACAAGCTTCAGTGATTCCAGGTTTTTAGACAAGGGGTAGCAAAAGAGGGGGGCAAGAGCACCCTAAGGAACCGCTCAACCTATGTAGAGGACAAAACTGCACTTGCCGATTGATGCAAAATTAATGGACTCATAATGACGACTGTATTGGCGTCATAGTTGCTCCAAATACTCAAGGAATTTGGCTAAAATACCTTCAAGTGTTACAAATAGAGCTAGATATGATTCGTTAAGTCTGCATGAATTGCACAGGAGTAACAGACATCTCATAGTGTGATTTGGAGTCCGATTTGGGTTGACAATTAAGGTGGCAAAGTTTATTTCAAGGATGCCAGCTGCTACCTATGTGGCCATGCCCCTGATAACAGATAATGTGTTTTTTGACTTAATTAGAAGACTAGTTTTCCCTCACAATTTGGTCATTGGCAATTCCTACCCACTAGCTAGTTCCCCCATCACACAACATTTACCACCTGGGGAGACATCTGAGAGCCATTACTGACACTCTCAAAATGATTGTGATCTAAAGTGATCTAAAGCGTGATATCGCTATGAATTCTGCATTACCAGTAACCCCACCATGCCAGGCACATTACTATGAACACTTAAATTAAGATTTAATCTTTTAATCCAGTTATATTCAGGTTTAAACTTTTAATCCTTTTTAGGTTTAATCTTCAAATTTACTCCACTAAACCACTGATGAGTTTAATTACTTTTGTGAATGGTGATCAATGTATTGTTAAAAATAAACATATAAGAGTTGTCAATTTTAAAGTAATTCTTTTGTTAATCATTATAAAGGATATCAAATCCTTGTAATGTACTCAGATTACACTTTGTAACTTGTTACTTACTTAATTGAAGGCTTAATGACTTAATAGCCTTAGTAGTAAAGTACTAGGGGGCCATAGGTTATCGGATTTACATTTTTCTTTTTGTTTACACTGCCAGTTGAAGAATGTTTGTGGAAATTCCAAATATGTAATGCTTGATACATTCTATACATTTCTTGACACATATAAAAGTAGTCCAAAACGTAATTAAGGTATCTGGAACTTGACTTCTTTCTTACTTCAATGGTTGCATATATGTTTGAATAATTACACTCACCAAACCTGTTTGCTTGCAGGCGAACTTCAGTGACTCTCGCTCTCTCACTCAGTTTGTGAGTGTGTGAGAGAGAGTGTGTGTGTGTGTGTGTGTGTGTGTGTGTGTGTGTGTGTGTGTGTGTGTGGGAGGGGTGGAGGTTGTGAGAGTGTCGGTGTGCCTGCGAGCAAAATTGTTCTTTCCCTTTTCAGACCAACTTCTGCTCCCCTGACATCACTGGACTTTCCCCTTCTTTCTCATATATATATATTAGTGAATTCTACTCCATGAAGACACTCACTACACCACGTTACCCTTCAGATATAATCCGGAACAGGTCTGGGATCCATCTAAAGTCTGGTGGTGTTATAATAAATTACACTGAAGGTGATATTAAGAGACCAAGTACAGGATGGAGAACTACAAGGGGACAGCAGCCGACATAGAAGCCGCTATTGGAGATGTTTACCAACCTACTGTGGAAGCCGTGAAGCCGTCCAGATCTTGGATGTGGACGATAGTTGGTGTTGTGGTCTTCCTTTCCCTCTGTGCTGTAGCATCTCTCTGTTTTGCATGGCATTTCACGGTAAGTCTGAAGCACACATTAGAGGCATGTTTATGCAGCTGAGAGATTTGAAAGTGAGATAAGATAAAGGGGGACAAAGAGTAAAGTTCATTTCATGACTTTCCACAGAATAAGAATCAAGGCGAGCTTTTCCTGAAGCAGCAAGGCAACACAAGCACAGGTAAGAAACAAGAAATGATTCATCAAAACACTAAATGGCGTAGTCATAGACCTCCAACATACGTTGGCTAGGAAGATTTACAAAGCCTCTCTCTGCGTCCCAGGTTCATCAAGTCAGCAGAAAATACTAACACAGATCGCCAAGAGTACAAAGGCAGCCATTCACCTCCATGGTAAGTTACAATACCCATTTGTCACTAGTCTTTACTTTGTTTAGTAACGTAGCATTAGTGCCAGATGGGAATGCTCTCACAGGATTTGATAGCAAGTGTGATAGCATTTGAAAAGGAAGTGACAGCAAATGATCAGTAACATAAGGAACATAATTCTGTACATTTTTAACGAAGGTTCAGCTGGAAATGTTAACCATAGGAATAAGAATTATGATATTAAAAGTATGATCCCTAGTCACTCTCTAGTCATAAGCCATTTTAAATGAAAACTTCAGTCAAAATCCTTTCAGGATGTCCTTTAACATTCTCCGAGGACATCCTTCTGCTACTATAGGAAAGCTGATTATATAGTATTTTCACCAAGATGTAGAACCTCTGACCTTAGTGAAGACTGCAATGACAGGATAAAAGTAGACATTGCCCATTCATGCTGCTTACTCAAAAAACCCTTGTCATTCTAGTTTCAGATAAGACCCACAAGAAAAGGTCTCCAGTCTGGGTGAGTGGAGTGGACCAGTCCTTCACTAAAGGAGGCCTCAAGCTGGAGGACAACAACATCATTATTCCCCACGATGGCCTGTACTTTGTCTATAGCCAGGCATCATTCCGCATCTTCTGCAAGTCAAGTGAAGAAGATAATGACAGTAGCAACACGCATCTGAGCTACAGCATTCTCTGGTCATCTCTCACATCACCGTCCAAAAATAAACGCTATCTGCTCAGTGGAATCAAATCCGTGTGCCAAACCAAAACAGAGGAGCAGATGAATGGACATCCTGTCTATGATTCCATCTATCTTGGTGCCATCTTTCAGCTTTATAAGGGGGACAAACTGTCAACGGAAGCCAACCATCTTGATGACATCAGTGAACAAAGTTCCAAGACCTTTTTTGGGGTGTTTGAGCTGTGAGAACGTCGAGGTTGCTTGCTGAGAAGGATACTTGCGGACCGATGTGAAGACAAATTGTTTTATGTTAAAACACCAATGTTGTATTTCTCAGGGTGATTTGTGAAAATTAAATCACGAGGAATGTGAAATTATTAACTTTTGTAAACAAAAAAGTTGCAAATGTGATACAGTGTATCAAAGTATTGCAAAGTTCTCCATTGTACTTGCTGTATTATGGTGTAATACCCATTGTGTGAGAAGGCTACTGAACTGAGAAATAGGAGAGCACTACCCCTCTGTACTCTTCTTAGACCAGCATGTTAAGCTTGTACGTTAATATTGAAAAACTGTAGCTCACTACAGAAACTGCTCATGTACAAACTGAATGTTGTAATGAATGCACTTTTTTTTTTGGTTTAGTTTTATAACTGATTCAAAATAAGCATTTTCTATTTATTATTGAGACATTATATTGTGTATTTATTCATTCACAGTTGCCTATTTATTATTGTTATTACAATGGACGCGAATAAAATACTTAAAATCAATGCTGTATACTTATGTGCTCTTTTTAAGGAATACTGCAGCATTTTTTAAGCCTAATCTCTATACACCACATCTGTAGTATATGTCTGATTTACAACAGACAAGAATTTCATTGCACAGAGAAAAGAATGGAAAAACTGTCTACTCCAAACTAACTTATAATGGAAGTCTAAGGGCAAGTGTTGGGGCAGTCAATAAACATTTATAACGCTTTCATGAACCATTCAGTCATAGAACCATTCATCATCACATCCCTTCAGAGATGGAGGTACTTTCAGAGGGAACGATTTGCGGTTATATCTTACTTATATAGTCCACATAGCTCTTATTAAACATGGAAGTACCTTTGTTTCAAGGTTGATGGCTTGTGGACACCTCTAAATCTTAGGGGAAATAAGTATAAGTATGTTTTATTGTGTTGCTCCAGTGTTGAAAAGTTGGGTAAAACTACAAAAGAACAGCTTTGGCAAGACTTGATGTAGGCCAATAACTGCCCTTACTATTGAGGAAACAGGGTTTCTGTTATTTTCTCACTACAGCAAGTTCTTGTTTGTGGCAATCACGCATATGCTACAGAGGTAACACTTTACACATTGGTGAACACATACTGGGCGTGAATTAAGCTTGTGGTGTTTGTTCAGTAAAGCCCAAATTAGACACTTGTAAATGTTATTCACTATAAATTAGACCTTATTCATAAATACTTGTATTGGTTAATAATTGGTGACCTGTTGTGTGAAAACGACCAATAAATACATTATTAGTTGCAATAATGTGCAATAAATTCTTTGTTAAAACCGTGTTATTTAAATTATTGAGCATGAATTAATCACTCTAATCACAAGTTCTTATTAGTGTATACAAACAGTGTATACGTGTAATATCTGGAGATTCCAGGTAGCATCAAGTGACCCGAAGTTTAAGAGCTTATAAAAGTCATTAAGGCTTTAACATGTGTCCCATATTCTAAGGCAGAGTTTTATTTTAAATAGAGATTAGCTTAAAAAATGCTGAAGTATTTATGGAAAGTCCTATAAAGTGCCAACAGGTTTGTAGCATGGCCTTATTCAGCCTTAATGGTTTTGTTTTAATAGAATAACATCAGTGTGGTATTTACTGTAACACTGATGTAAGCTGATGAGCTATACTGACAATAAAGCCACTGATGCATAAAAGGAGAAACAGCTGGATTTACTCTGTGAGCCAGAGCCAACAGCCCACTTTGTTTTCCAATTCTCCAAGATACAAGGGCACAGGATCTGACATCAGCTACATTGTTTACTTCCTGCCACTTCCTAATACTGTAACGCAAAATGAAGTCATTGCTATCCAGTCACAGATCATTAAAAACGAGCAAACAGCACAACAAATATATAGGGTGATGTCAGAATTTTAGAGTAAATAAAAGCCATAATTATACAAAAAATTTCAACTGCCCCTGTAATGTACTGTATTTAACCTCTGATTATTCTTTGGTAAAGAATAATCAGAGTGTGTGTAGTTGAAGTAGACTCATGAGGCCCTCTACAGGACACACTGAAATGTGCTCTATACCAAAGTCTTCATGTATTCCAGGCTGTAGGATGCGTTTGAATGTCACTATTGTTCATACAACTGACATGAGTATGTAAACAAATGGAAAGGTCTGAACCCAGGTGGGAAGACTTTCACCAAAAAAAAACAAAAAAAAAAACAAAACAAGAAAGATGTCGCTGAACATTAATGATGCTAATAAAATAATAATAATAATAATAATAATAATAATGGATTCTAATTAGAAAAATGAAAATGAATAAGTTTGTGAAATACTGTATAGTGGAAAAACCTGCATGTACAAAACTATTTAGAACAAATTCATACATCAGACAATGACAAACGTTTTAGAGACAATAGCAAATCTTAGATTAAATCAATCTTAGATTTTTTCATTAAATTTTTTTCATTTAATTTTTAGTAATTTCTCATATTAATAGTGTATTAAATCCACATCTAGACAACATTTAAAGTCAGTGCAAAATAACGGGTTTTATTGAACTATAAAGTTTGCATATAGATAAAAGATTATTGTATTTACAATACATATATTAATTACAAATAAATTACCAAAAATTATATAGGGCTTGGATTATTGATTTATATATGGAATGATTCTGAGTATGTCTAAGTCGTAATATAGTGCACACATCTTATAAATAAACATTTATATATAAAGTGATAGTATAATTACATACCCTGAGCTAAATTAGTGAATATTATGTTTACATGCTGTAGGAATATTTGCTATGTCGTGCTGTGTTTAAATATGTTTAGCGAAGCAATTATACAAAGAAACTTGACACATTTTCTGAGTGAGCTTCCAACAATACAACAGTAATGTAACACATGAACAACCCGAAGCATGAAAAATGGTCAGTAGCACTGTGCAAACATGAAGTTCAGTACTGTATTATCATCAAGACACCAAGGCTGAGTACTGAAATATTGCACGAGAGTACCAGTATTTATAACTGCGTTTCTGAATATCATTCAGTCTCATCACAATAAGCAAATGAGTTATATTTTCTCTCTGAATAACACTACCTTGCAGACACAGACATACTGTATCTATGCTAAAAGTGCAGAGTAAAGGGTTTGGGTAAGGCTTATTATTTGTTATTTTAAATCTAAAATGGATATATTTTTTTTAATGGCAACATTGAACTTCAGGGGAAAAAAATAAGTGGAACAATTTCACCATTACTTGTGCACTGTGCTCTCTTTATGTGCTTAAAATGCTGTAATACATGATTTTGTACTACAGGTGTGCCTTTGCAAGTCGTAAAATCTGACCACGACGCCATAAAAATAAAACACAAAGGAAAAATAACAACACAGCCCAGCTTACCAGTGCTAGAATGAGAAAACATACGAAAGGTTTACAGAAAACACAATATAATATAACATATAAAGGACAAAGGAAGGTTTGACTTTTTCATCTAATCCAAATTTACATGAATTCTGAAAAGCAGATTAATATTGAATAAGGCTGTAAAACAAAACTGTGCTGGGGACGGACCCCTCCTGAAACACTCGCCCAAACCAAATGACCCTAAGCATCCACAATGTCTGCTCACCTCCCTCCTATCACCACTAAAAATCAGACACAGCATGAAGAGTCTGTAGAGAATAACACTTGGAAGACTAAGACATTTCAGAAAGCAAAGGAACAGTCACGCAAACTCAGGCATTTTTTTTTTTTTTTTTTTTTTTGCAGTGAATAATGGGCTTGGCTTTAGTTTGTACATAAACTGACTCACCTGGAAAGCTTTAAATATCAATTTCACTTCTGCAAACATGGGGCCTCCCCTGCCTAAAGGATAATGATCTTATTCCCCTAAGGGATTCCCCCAATAAAGAGGAATAAATGGACGAAGGAGAGAGTAACATTTTGTATTGAGCATCACGTTTCACTTCTTAAAATAAAATTGCAAGGATCAAAATGATACCAATATGCATTTGTTCCAATTTTTTATATTACTGTTCCAATTTTATATATATTTATATATATATATATATATATATATATATATATATATATATATATATATATATATATATATATATATATATATATATATATATATATATATATATATATATATAAATAAAAATATATAAACACATTTGTTATATATAACATTTCCCATTTTAGCTATTTACCAAAGGCTACTTAATATTTGTGCTTTCTTTACACATGTAGGTAGAGCAAAGTTGTAAATTGTAAAACGAGACAAACTCCATAATATACACTGATACAGTAGAGTATTGATATTAATATTGATACAGTGGCGACATATAAGATGACATAGCACTAG
>CM040988.1:17350715-17361998 GCA_022985145.1 Pangasius djambal
AAAAAAAAAAGACTGGAGTGATTAAAAGTGGAGTTATTAAAAATAAAGATGTTGAACTACACTCTGTTAACTCACATGGACTCATCGACACACAGCCCGTTTATCTCCAGTTCTGCCCAGCTCATTTGTAGAGAAGAGGCAGTCGGCTGTTGTGGCAGTGATTCCGGCTGAGCTTCCCTTCTCCCTGGTAGAGGGTGGAATTGTTGGAGAAGGAGGGAGGCACCGAGTGCTGCTCTGTGCCAGGCGAGTAGACAGGAGGCTCAGATAAAGCCAGAGGGGGGGCGCTGTGGTTCTGGTTTTGGTTCTGACAAGATGCTGGTTTCCGAGCCCTGAGAGCCTGACGTTCTGCTAATTGGTTTCGCAGTTCTGTTACACGTTCCTCTTTCTGTAACAAATAAAAAAAATAAAAATAAAGAGCCGTCTGCAAAATTTATATTCATATACACTCAAAATGATCTACTGAATACAAAATAATTATGGTTAGCTTATGTATAGCTAAAGTTATGACTGAAATGTAAACATAGTTTTGGGTGTTAAGTCGTTATCTCCCAAGCGGCACAACAGAAAAGCGCTCAGCCTAGCTTGTGAGTTTGAGCTTGTGAGTTTGTGAGTTTGAATCCCAAATATGCCATAGCCATCCATGGCTGGGAGTCAAGAAGGCAAAATTAGCTGTGTTCTCAGAGTGGGAGGGATGGCATTCTCTCTCTCTCTCTCCTGTCACTTCCAGCAACTCTAGTGTGTCTGTGAGCTCATGCATGCAGAATAGGGCTGATAGCATTTTCCTGAGTGTGTGTGCTGCCCTATTGCAGAGATGCGGAGGTTGGCTTCATGTGTCTCTGGGGAAGCACGTGCTTACCCTAGCCTCCCCAGCTGGTAGATGCTGTGATAGGGAAGAGTTAGCTAGTGAGTGGGAACTGGCAAAAGCAAATTGGGGAGAAAATAAAGGAAACTCAAAAAAAAAAAAAAATAAAATAAAAAAAAATAAAATAAAATTCAGGTCTGTAGGCCACAATGCTGTAGTTTAGCATTCAAGCTCATTTCAAGATGCAGTTAATCATTTTTAAAATTGATTCTAGTCCTATAACACTTAATTATTAATAATAATAATTTCAAAGATACATTAGAAAAATGTTTTGCAATATTGTCATATGGTTAGTCTGGTTATTTTCTTCGTTACAGACCTATCGGTATTTTTTCTGGCCTGGAAAATTAACTCCACCCCCCAGCTGAAACAGAGCAGTTCAGATCGGCCTCTTGCCCTTAAAATGTAACTTAAAAGGCTGACATTTTACCAGTGATTTGGGGTCAGGTGGGGGAAAGGGGAGGCTTGTCAGTGTCATTGCAATTCACCTCACAGGCAGCAGAGGGCTCTAAACATTACAAACTTTTCCTTTAACCCTTTTGAATCAAATGATCCACTGCTGTAAAAGAAGCCCTTCCTTCCGGGCGCGTGTGCGTCATTTACCTGGGGAAGACATGGCACCAGGATGCACTATGGGAAGAAGGCAAGCTGGCAGTGGTTTTAATGTAATCTATTGTAATCTAAAGCTTGCCTTCTTCCCATAGTGCATCCTGGTGCCATGTCTTCGCCATGTAAATGACACACATGCACCTGGCTGTCCACGTGATGTAAAAAAATAAACGTGATTCATCAGACCAGGCCACCTTCTTCCATTGCTCCACGGTCCAGTTCTAATGCTCACATGCCCACTGTAGGCGTTTTCGGCGGTGGACAGTGGTCAGGGACCTCTGACCGGTCTGCAGCTACACAGCCCCATACACGCTGCGATGCACTGTGTGTTCTGACACCTTTCTATCATAGTCAGCAATAACTTTTCAGCAATTTGTACTATAGTAGCTCTTCTGTGGGATCGGACCAGACAGACTAGCTTATATATAGCTTATATATAGCTTATATATATATATATATATATATATATATATATATATATATATATATATATATATATATATATATATATATAGATAGATAGATAGATAGATAGATAGAGATATAGATATATAGATGTCTTACATGGGCATAATTTTGAAAGTCACAAGACTGTAGGATAGAAATACAAAAGAGATGCTAGACATGCCTCCTGAATGATCTTCTGGAGTTCTTGATTCTCTCTCTCGAGCTGCCTTGATTTTTCCTCATCATTGTTATTGGTAGACGATCCCGTCTTCAGTGTGTCCTGCTGCTCAGACTGCCACTCCCCACGCATGATCAAACGCCGCATCTACATAACAGCAGGGGAAAAAAACCCATTGTCAAACTCACAACAAAACTACAAAAGCATATGGAGATAGAAAGTATATGAGGAACACAGAATAGCAATACCACTTCATGTAAAGAGAACAATAAGGCAAAGAACATTGCAAGGGAAACAAAGAGCTAGTGCAAAATAAATAATAATAATTAGGTTTTATAAGCTGTTTTGATTTACACACCTTGGGGACAAAGAGCACCACCAAAGTGATGTAGACTGAGAACACTATAGCAAGAGAGGCAAAGGCAAAAGAGGCATCCTGCTGAGAGGAGAGAATCATCGTCACAGGAGCTGTGATCATACACAGAACCTAGAGAGAGAGAGAGAGAGAGAGGGGGGGGGGGGGTAATTTTAATTAACTCTACATCATTAGACCTACATTATGCCCTTTCTGCCTTTGCATAAATGCATGAAAACAAGTAGAACTTGCCTCCACCACCAGCAAGTTTAGTCCAACATATACAATAAAAAAAAATTTAAAAAGGAAAAAAACATCCATCAGTTAACTTTAATACAAGTTATAAAAAGTACTGACACCTGACAACATTCCAGAAGCTCTGAAAAGCATATCTGGATGCTAACTTATTGTGATATTGATCTAATGTCCTCATATTGTCCAGCCCTAGCTTTCCATTTTTGTATTTTTTATGGTATATTGTCCACAATCAACACAACCGCAGCTAATTAGAAATATCATTTAATAAATTAATAATAAATGATATATTAGTTTATAAGTTATGATTGTGCAACTAATGAGGGCCACTTCTTATGCAATAGATCATAGATGATATGGCCAAAAGTATGTGGACACTTGACCAATCATACTCTTATGTGTTTGTTGAACATCCCATTCAGTGCGTGGCGCTGATGTTGAGTGAGGAGGCCTGGGGTGCAGTCTGCATTCCAATTCATCCCACAGATGTTCAGTGGAGTTGAGGTCAGGGCTCTGTGCAGGACACTCAAGTTCTTCCACACCAACCTCGGCAAACCATGTCGTTATAAACCTCACTTTGTGAACATGCTGGAACATGTTTGTGCCTCTTAGTTCCAATGAAGGGAAATCTGTCCACACACTTTTGTCTATACAGTGTAGATCTATACAAAAACCACAGTTCAGCTAATGCACCACACATCAGGCCAAACTATTACTGTTTTAAGCAGTAGTCTGAAGAAAATGGCCCATGCCGACAAACTGCCTGTGACAAACTGCATTTCCTTCCCTCCAAGAACTGAGAAACACTGATGTGCTAAAGACAACATGGAATTTCATCCTATCCAAGGTATGGTCAGTTGGATAGGTTAAAAGAATTCCAGAGTAGATAGATATTGGATGTGGAAAAGTGGTTAACTTTAGTGGTCTGGAGGAAAACAGCTGCTGTTTACAGCCCACCTTTAAAAAAAAAATCACCTAAAGAAGGGCACAAGAGTAGCAGACTGCATATCAAGAGAACATTTTTGGCATCGAATCTGTGTTTCTATCCTCTGAAATTGCATTTACTTGCACCATCATATTGTATTACCAATGCTTCTAATGCATTTTCACATATTCACATGACTTGACCATTTACTTCAAAGAGCCATGTCCTCACAGACAGAAAATCTATATTTACTTCTGAATAAAAATGACTATGAGAAACTATGAAGATATGAAACGTTATCTGATGAAACTGAAATCTTCTGCAGGTGGTAAAAGCTGCAGCCACCCTCATGTTCCAGTCAAGTGTTTTCTTGTTTTCTCATTAAACCCGTTTTAGAGGGAGGGGATTTGGAGAAACGGTTTCAATTATGCAAATCATCCTTCAAAGCACTTGCAGTTATTACTGGAACTGTTCTCAAGCAGCCAGGCTAGAGAGCGCAGCATTCAGCACTAGCAATCTAGGCTTCATTTAAAAGAAGTCTCTCATACATTCGGAAAAAATCTCAGTTTATACAATTTACAGGTATTATGAGGAGTTTTGTAGAGATTTATGGTCAAGTGACACACAGAGAGATTTTAATTTAAAAAAAAAAAAAAATGGTTGAAATATTGTTGAAACCTCAAAAACAAGGTGTCTTGGAGGCCACACCGCTACTGAATTTTGCATTCTAGCTCTTTTAAAGGTGCACTCTGTAATTTTTAAAGCATTTCTAGACCTATAATCATAAATTTTCTAATTTTCAATCTTAGAAAAATTATTTGCTGATTTTCCATGCACTGGATCTTAATAGTTTCATTGTTTCAGGCTTCTGTTTTTCTGGGCCTAGAAATATAACAAGTAATAATAATAACAAATAATAATAATAATAATAATAATAATAATAATAATAATACTACAATTAAGAAGAACAGAAAGTTGGCTCTGCTAAGCCAGCATAATAAGCTCTCCCCACAGCTAAAAAAATGTTGCTCAGCTCCATCCCTTTTCCTTACTAAACAATTCACAGTGCATTTTAATTCACACTTCTATTTTGAATGGAATTCAATGGACAAAGATTTTTGAACCCCTGGACTATTTTTTGCTTTAGAGTAATCACTATTTTGCCACAGACCAAACAAAATTATACAGAACAGTAATTTAAAAGATCGCTAAATCTTTGTAGAATGTATTAACTGTTCACTGTCAAATCGTACTGTGACTCTAAATGAGTGATTTATTAAAGGCAGCAACGCTTGGTGGGTTAACACTATAGATAAAACACTCATAGACAGAGCTAGTATTAACGCTAAAACATAAATATAATGTGCCTAATTAAAGTGATAAAGACTTAGGCCTTTTCTGATTAGATTAGATCTAGATGGTGCCAATGAAGTCATGTCATTTCTAACATTTCTCAATTCACTAAACGTTCAATAATAAACATTTTTCAATTCACTAACACCTATTTCATGGTTAAAAATTATAGAATTTTTTAAAAAGTCATTTAAAAAAAAAAAAGTTCCAATATAGTGAGTTCAAAAACTTTTGACTGACAGTGGCAATCCATTAAATCAAGCCATCACATTCATTTTTTTTTTCATCGTGTCCAGTTTGCAGATGACATGCTACCATATCAGCTGTAGGCAGATGCTAGAGGCAGGAAATCGTTAGCAGTGCTGTGAATGGCAGAAACCAGCAGTCACACTCACAGCTACGTTGTAGATAGCCATGCCAACAGCTCGGTGGTCATTAATCTTCTCAGTGGAGATGGATTTGGTCTCATAGGCCAAGAAGATGCCCAGCAGCAGGAGCAGGCCCTTATAGCCATACACAACTCCTAAGGAGAAAAAGATGAGAATTAAGCATCTCTTGTTTGCATTTTGGGAACACAAGTGGAAAAATAGCATTAAATACTCTGTGTGATGAGGTTTATGTCTTGAATTAATACATCTCTTCACAAATAAATGACAAGGATACCTGACATGCTATTTCTTCCATACAGTGGTGCTCTAATGACAGTGCATTGCACAGGGTTGACTGAATCTCAAATACATAAGCTCTACAGCGTATGCAACACAATGTCCTAATTGGACATACAAGCCATGGTTATACACCTGAAAAAATGGGCCAAATTATTTGTGAGTCATACAGCAAGTGCGAGTAAAGTAATTTGACACTTATAAGTATCTGCAAGTATTATTTTAGGGTATATCTAACGCTACAGTCAAATGGGGTTGTTTATTCACCATGTTTATAAGAAACTTCTAAACAAATTGTCCACTCTTGCAGTATTCACTGCTTTGAAAGTGGAAATTTTCTGACAGATATATGCTCACGAGCTGTGACCCAATATTGTCATTTCTCAGTATGGGAAAACCCATGGAAGTTCAGCTAGCTGTCATACTTAATGCAGTTACAGAGTAATTTTAGTTGTACAGAAACTTTTCTTGGTAATTTACCAACACATCTGAGGAAAATGTTGCTATTCCTGACAGTTTTGTTTGACACTTTACAGTGTCTGTGCTCCTCAGTTGAATCATTAGCCTCAGTCATTTGCTAGCTCAGGATACATTATAATAGAAAAGGGACTAGCATTACACATACATCGAAAGTAATAATAAAGAGCGAGAAAAAAACACATTGGCAAAGGTCATTCATTTGCTAACATTTCCAAATACCAGTATTTTACTTCTTCTGCTTCGGCTTTGTGCTGCTTCCTTTTTAACTTGTCTACCAAATAAGATATAACGCTGCCTCTTAATATCACCTCTAAATGTTGCTGCGATTTTCAGAGAATTTTTGTCCTGGGAAGCATAGTGCTAAAATGTGGTGGTTCAGTGGTTAAGGTTCTGTGCTAGTGATCAGAGGGTTATGAGAACTGTCAGAGAGCCATGCATGAGCCCTTGAGTAAAGACGTTAACCCTTATCTGCTCATGTGTGCACATGTGGTTTGTGTCCTGCCTTGACTATAAGTCAGTGTGAATTAAAAACCTGCCACTTAAAGAACATGTAAACATGTAAATGTTAAAAAAAAGAAGAAATGTCTGAGCTGACACATCAGTATTGTTTTAGTCATGATTTCCTCCCAGTGTTTGCTTGAGCCGTTTTGAGAGTTCCCCCTCACTGTATCTGTACCGATCATTTGCTGCATACTGTAGCTCTGCTGTCCTCTGCTGAAACTGTGAGAAACTTCCACACTGCTGACACTTTCACTCAGCAACAGCAGCAGAGCATGAATGTTTAGCAGTGCAAGCATGAGAGAAAGTGAGGTGCCAAGTAACTGGTTGTAATCATAAACTATAACGTCATAATTATAAGCTGTAATTCCAATAACGGTAAAGAAAAAATCCATTTAACACTTCAGCAATGGAAATATCATGCACCCCGATAAAGTTCTAAGAGCTACACAACTTTGTATAGAACAGCAACAGAAGTACAGAAAAACAACTTCACTGTTGAAAAATATTTTTGAAAAGATATATTGAGCAAAATTCACATTATCTCTCGCATAACTGACATTTATTGGGTTTTATTTCCCTGCCTTTCCCCAGTATAGTTATCCGCAGTAATCAGTAAGGCCTCTCCTCTACCATATGTCAGAGTCTACAAACTAAGATGATGAATTTAGGATGCCTGCCCATGTTTTCTTGATATGCAAGAGTTTGGCCACTGTATCTTAGTAAACTAGGCCACTGTCCCTGCAGCACTATCGCAATTTATAGACTTTTTCCTCCCAATGAGGCTGTTTTATGTTCATACATAGGGAATACATAGCAAAGACATGGCCATACAAATACTGTTTATCTATATTTTATCAATAAGTTGGTCCTGAGAACAAAGTTTATTTGTCTTATGAATTTGTCTCAATACTTGTCATTGATTCCTCAGTAGATCGACATCTTTTTTTTTAGCAAAATGAGAACATCCTGCTCTGTGTCCAAGACATTTGCATTGACCCACATAATTAAATCCCAAACTGTGGTGCTCAGATGGAAAATAGGCAGAAAGAGTAAACGAGAATGAAATAAGGAATACAAAAGAATATGAAAATGAAAGAAGAAGTATGAAATAGAAAAGGAAATGAGAGAGAGATCGAGAGAGAGAGAGAGAGAGAGAGAGAGAGAGAGAGAGAGAGAGAGAGAGATGAAGGATGTAGTACCAAGCCATGTGTTCATCTTCTCTGAGCTGCAGTGCTCAAGTACAGGCTGAATCAAAAAATCCAGATCTCCTTTAGGATCTTCTTTAGTGAACTTCTGCTCAGACAGATACCGAGAGGAGACAGTGAGGGAGGAAGCGAGAGAGAGGGGGGAGAAAGAGAAACAGAGAGAGTGAGAGAAAGAGAGAGTGAGGGTGGGTGAAGTATACAGAACTTTCAACGAGTTTCAACCTCACTTTTTCATTTCAGATGTTCACCTTTCGAAAAACATTTGTAACTAGCTAAATATCAGAGGCAGCTGAAATGCTGCGAGTACGCAGTTGTGCAAATGATAAATGTTTAGAACAGAAATCAGGCTCTCATTTATCGATTAATCCTAAATATGGATTTGCAATTAATTCCTAAATGTTTCTATGAACCATTAATTAAACACGCTTCCCACCCGAGACTACTTTAAAACCATATGCTTGTGAACACATGTATCAACTTTACTCAGAGAACATCCTCAAATATCCTTATACGGTGGGACATAAACAGGGGCGGAAAGTAACTAATGATACTTTTTTGAGTATAATTAAATAAGTATTTAAGTATACTTTGTGAGTATAATTAAATATATAATTAATATTTTTACTAAAGTTTTTCAAAAATACAATAAACAACTTTGTTACATTTACTTTTGATCACGCTTACAGTAGAAAAAAAAAAAAAACAGGAGTAAAAAAATTGTAATGCATTTAATGCTGGAAGAGTATAAGCCAAGCAAAAGACATTATGTCAAAATTTTAAATTATTTAATTTCAGGAGCCAATCAAAAAAAAATTTCCTTCCGAATGTCTCCATTTCAGTTGTCAAATGCTTTAGTCAACAGCAGCAATGTCTGAGACAGTGGAGACAGATGATGAGCCTTAATTTATCAGGAATCTTCAATTTTAAATGCTTCAAATGAAACAGCGTGATAATGAACTGCAGATTATGTGAGCTGAAACTAGTGGAGATGATATTTCACAGCTCAACATCCAACCTGCTGAGACATGTACAGGAGGACCATTAGCTAGCCGAGTGAGCTAAACTAGCTAGCTTGATATTTTGATGTTCTACAGTATGAAAACTCAGTATTAAACTTATGACGAAACTTCGATATTTGGTAACGATTACCTGTTGTGTTAAATATACAGTGGGGTCCAAAAGTCTGAGAGAGTGAAAATGCTTCTGTTTGGCATTACTTTTCAATTTAACCATAGGTTTTTATTACAAATGTTATTATCAGCAACAACTTGCGAAAGGTAGAATCTTAGTAGTTGGTATGTCCCTTTTTTTGCTTTAATGACAGTGTCCACTCGAGCTGGCGTGGACTCAACAAGTAAAACCTAATGATCCATGTTAGATCAAATCCACTGGCATGTCACCTGAGCACATGCTATAGTGGAAGAGATAGGACTCCCGGAAAATCTGAACTTTTGTACAAAGGACTTAACATGGTCAATATCACAAATTTGTTAAATTTAAATAGTGACTTAGAAATTGTTCAACATCTTGAATACTGAATAGACAGGATGTTGCACATTTCTGTTTATTTCTGTTTATTTCCAGTTTTAAATTTTAAAAAATCCCAGATTTTCACTGTGGTCTCAGACTTTTGAACCCCATTGTATCCAAGTACTGCTACAGCCTATAATGCTCAGGATAATGTGTAAGGTAGCGAACTCTGTAGCTAGAAACCTGCATGAATTAACATTTGCTAGCTAACAAACATGTGGTAGCTAACAAACCTAGCAAGCTAGTAAAACCAATAGCCAGCTAATGTTACTTTTCTTTATATACTGTTGATAATAAAGATGGTGTTCACTTGTATAGTTACACAATTATTGCATGCATTCCCTGCATAATACAACTGATTAGTTGTATCAGTGGTAGACATATGAAAAACAACTGGGTAGGTAACTAGTCCAAAAAACCCCAGATAGAAATGTCTATATACTTAAGAACATTTTCATATAAGAATATCAGGTTTCAAAAATCCACATCTGTATATTACTTTTAACATAACACAACAAATCCATAGAATTTAAGATCGAACCTGATTGCAGTACTGCTTCTCACAATATTATTATAGAGGTTTTCTACATAATTTTGCATTTTGGTAAAAGAATTGAAGCACCTCTAAGGTAATGTGCAAAGGGTCAACAATCTGCCAGATCATCAGAGACAGGACGTCAATGGCCAGTAAAACTCCTACTGTTGCGTAGAGTTTCCAGGGTTCCAAATGCTGTAAGAAAGAGAAACAACACCACATCAATCACCTATCGTAGTGTTTTTACAAAACTACAATTTTCAAATCAAGGCAAATTATAGTTGCGCTGTTACACCATATTAAAAAAAAAAAAAAAAAAAAAAAAACCTCTTTAACTCTGTAAAGTCCCAGCTGATTATTCAGTTGTTCATCTTAAACCATATTAATCAGTTGCTTCTATGCATTATTCAGTGAATCCAATAGGAAAGGTTAGTAATTATGAGAGCAAGGAATATAAGCATGGACCCGCCAGTGGGTCTTTGAAGAGTTTATGGTATTATGGATTCAACTCAATCTTACTGAATCTGTTGGAAGCATATACCAGCTGTCAACAAACTTGGAGAAAATCAAATGTTTCAAAATGCAGGGTAATGTCTGTTTCACCATCCATTAACCCAGCACTGCCAGCTTCCTCCAGGCCATCACACTGTAAATAGCATTCTACTGAGCTGTGCTACACATACTCTTTCCTCCCAGTGTACATGTAGTGCACCTAATGACTTTAGAGCCCCATTTCTGCATGTGACTTTCTCAAGCATTTCTAAAATGACTCTAAAATGCTAAACTGCTGTAGCATGAACATCAAGTGAGTTGAGAGTAAATCTGCTTTGTCATGCAAAGGCTCAAAAAATAAAGCTCTCAAAGGTCGGATCTCCACAAAGAATTTTAATACTCATCCATATTCATGAATATTGCAGAGCTGGTGTGATCTGATATTTCTCATAGGCCTTCCTCAATGAATCGATTATACAGAGTGTCCCAAAAGTCTCCATACATAGGGGAAATTCACACTTTTTAACAAAATGATTTACACAAAATGCTTCATACGTAGTTTATATTATTTTTCAGAAACCCTTTGACAAAAGAAGAACGTACTGAAAGCATTCTCATGGTTGGATCGCGAAGCTGTCGCAAGGTTGCGATGGACTTTAGCAGGAAACATGGCAAGCGCATAACACACACGACACTGTTGCCAAACTAACTTACAAATCCAAAAAGACTGGAAGTGTTGTGGACCAACCAAGAAGTGGACGTCTACAAGCATCCACTGACAAAGGCACAACCGACGTGGTGCTACCATACATAGTCCCCTATGTATGGAGACTTTTGGGACACCCTGTGTGTGTGTGTGTGTGTGTGTGTATATATATATATTATATATAT
>CM040988.1:17362098-17391278 GCA_022985145.1 Pangasius djambal
CACATATATATATATATATATATATATATTTACACACACATACACACATATACACATACACATTTTCTTTTTCATTTTCCTTTTAGATCATAGTAAACACATGCTGATGCAAATATCAAGACGTGTGTAAATACTGTATGCAGTGTTGGAGTCTGTGTGTGTGTGGAGAGTGTGTGAATGGAAGTGTGAAGTGTAGTGTAATGGAAAGATAGCCTTCTACTTAGAAAAAAAACTTGTTAAGAGTGTTGTGATATGACAGCGATATTACACTCACATTCTTCAGCTGTGAGAGAAAAATCGGTGAGTATTCTCGGATTTTAAACAATTCTAAACATAAATTCATGTTTTTTCTCATAATGGTTTGTAGATTTTATGCAGGCCTATAATTAGTGTCGGTGTTCTTCCTAATTAACCAAACTTGAATTAGATTAGATTAGATTAGATTAGATTAAACTTTATTGTCATTGTTCAAAATACATGTACTAAGCCAGTGAAATGCAGTTAGCATCTAACCAGAAGTACATACATATATATATATGTGTGTGTGTGTGTGTGTGTGTATACACATGTATATACATGTATATACTGCTTTTTGACATTTTTAACCAAAACATTTACATTCCGCTTACCTTCCTCTTCTCTTTTTTCTCATCCTTCTTAGTGAACACAGTATGAACCCACCAAATCTTAGTGAACATGCTGCCATAAGCCAAACTGAACCCCAGGCCCAGCAGCCACAGGCGGAACTAGAGGAACAGATAATGTGTGGATACAAAAGGGTAAAGTAATGCATTTCTTAGAGACAGTTTTAACAGGGTATTAAGCACATAGCACCAAGAGTCTGTCTAAGAATAACATTACATCCCATTACCTGACACACCACAGGAAACCGAGATCTGTCTACATGAAGCCCATCAATGCCCAGTGGAAAAACAGCAGCCAGGGCAAGTACACAACCCACAGCGGTAATGTTATTCAGGTACGGCTGAGAGTTCTGGATGTACCTGTTAACACATACGCTGCATTTTAATGCCTTGTTTAAAAAAAAAAAAAAAAAAGTGCAACACCAATTTGTAAGTCTTCTACACTATAATCAACTGCACGTAATATGAAGGGTGTCTATATGACACATTCAAAACATTATACATAAGCACTTCATACAGTATTTATTTTTATAAGCTTTCCCTTGCCTGAATCACAGCATCAAGCCAATCATGTAAGATGGATTTCCTGTCCATTTTAACCCACTGCACAATGTGTGGTGTCTATTTCAGGGTTTTACTGGTCTCAATTTTACAACGTCTCTTCACATGTTCTGCACACTCCTCAGAGTCTCGCCAACAACTCACAATCTTTTTTTTATGGTTTTATGCTATGCTGTGCAACCTACTGGCATTATATTAAAAAGGCACTGCTATTGCTGGATGCAGCTCATTTTTGTCCACAGGGCTTGTGTTTAGATCAGCATTCAGAGAATATTCACATTTTACATGGCATTAACATGATCTAATTTGTCATTTACTTCAAAATAAAACTTAGCATATAGTATGTATATTATTTTCAATTAATGCTTTCAATTCAGTGAATGTTTCGATTGTCTTTCATGTTACTTTATGGACAGTACGTTTGCTTTCAGCAGTCATTTGGCTTTAATGATGGCTCAAATGAACAGATTTCAATTCATAAAGCAACATTTTGATATTTGAGGAAACAACTGAATACAATTCAATTTAGCAGCCTCGAATTGATATGTGACCAACTTTGTTCTGAATCTGGTGTAGGTCGTTTGCAAATGATGAGTTATGAGCAAATCACCTTGCTAGCCTATTAATGTATTTACATTTCTGTTTAAAAATATTCATTATATTATTTACTTTTTTTGATAATCAATTTATAGTGAATTATAATTGCTAAGAATCAATTTATTATTGTTATATCAAATAACTTTAATCATTCCCTTTTAAATTGATGCTTTGATTCAAATTGTCAGATGGTTAACACCCCTACAAACAAGTATTGTGTTGGGACTCACACTCGCTTCCTGAATGCATTTTACAAAATTTTACTCATGCATCCTCTGAAGATACTGAAATATTATATGAATAAAGGTAGATTACTTTTTCGTTTCATGCAAGAGCTCTAAATAGCATGCATTTCAGTCATGTGAATGTAATTTTCATTATGTGCACTGTCAGTTGTTCAAATTTGAAGAGTTTAACTGAAAACAATATGTAGGCCTTCATTTTGAAAAAAAAAAAAAATCTCTCTCTGTTAAATAACAGAGAAGTTTGTAATAATGTCATAAACACTGATATTAACAAGTTTAAATAATTTATGTCTTGTAGATATAAGATATGATTTTTATATATATATATATATATATATTCTATGCTATATCGTAAGTTAAGGCTGTATACAAAGAAGTTACAATTACCCTGTACATAGTCGTCATAATACTGCTGTAAAAAGTTTGACTGGGAATATTTTCTTAACAAAATGATTAGATTGATTTCAACACTACACATGCAGACATGTTTAACAAAAGGTTGAACTCCTCTTCTGCCCAGAGTAAACACACTGCAGGAGGTGAGGAGTTTGGAAGAGGAGGACACCTTGAGTTACCGAGTAGTTTCTGTCCCACAGAATAAATAACTCGAGCTCAAAATCTAAACTGAGTTGCATTTATTTATATCCTGAGCTCCAAGATTACACAGAACCTAATTACACTACACATCTGTCCTGAGCGATTACCGAATGTTGCTGTTGTAGATGTTGAATGTAAGGCAAACGATGCCCAAGATGATTCCCAGCCCAGCAAACACAGATACGGAAACAAACAGCTTCTGGGAAAGGAAGCGAAATTCTTCTAACACCACCGTCTGATCTCTTGGAGGGTCTCCGCCTGCAAAGTGGAGATAAATAGGTCAGGGGGGAAAAAAAATGGAAAATATAAAGAACTCGAAGTGAAGGAGTGGGAGTGCAGAACGAAATGATGGAAATCCATTTACGATTAAGACTTCAAAAGTCAAAACACAGGAACAGAGAGCTGATAGAGCTTAGCACTCAAAATTAGTCAGAAGAGGAGCATTGGTGAGGAAATAATGTTGCTTTGCACCATGACGGATATCTGGGGCAGTAGTAGGATCACAGCACAAATACTCTCTTTTGTAGTTTTTTTTTTTAGTCTTTATGAGCAGTTTCAGCTACATTAAGCTACATTAAGCTACATTCAGCTACATGTGCAGGGTAAAACTGGCCCATCAATCAGTACATAAAGAGCAACGCATATGGTGTATACTGGTGATTAAATACAATATGTCCTTTAGGATCTCATCAACACATAGTCCCACCTCCTGAATGACATCAGCTCTTAAATATTTGGTGAATAATCACTGGTTATTTGGTGAATAGACACCTGTGCATGTTCTAATCATTATAGCTTTTATAGTAACCATTAATTCACAGGAACTTGTGTAGCAGACACTTGCATAATTAACGTCTAACTATAGGGGTAGCTATATAACAAAGAAAAACATTTCTATGATGAGGATATAAGAGAATCTTTTTTTTAATGTTAATAGAAGGAGTCTCCAGTTTCAGGGCTTTTTAACAGTTAAAATATAAAGCTGTTGCTTTAAGCTTTCCAGTGCAGGAAAAGTCTTCAGAGCAGAGGACTCTCTCAGTAACGTCACGAGCTGCCTTTTTTGTCTTATTAACTTCAAGAGAGAAAGAAAGAGAAAAAGTTTGTTAAGGGAACTTCTATTTATAGCTACTATAAAGTAAGTGATAGCAGAGACATTCCACAATATATCTGTTATATACATGCAGCCTTAGTAAGCACAGACTTTCCACAACATTAATTGTAACTATAAACTTATTTAAAAATGCTGACATGTTGGTTTTAATAACTAAGAATGTGTAAATGATGGTAAATTGCTGTGCTATAAGTGGAACAAAACACTTCAGCGTGTACAGTTACAGGAAAATAATCAACTCCAGGGTGGGAACCCCTGCTGGTAATTATTCCTTATATCAGGGGTGTCAGGCTCCAGGCCTGGAAAGTGGCAGCACTGTAGAGTTTAGCTTTTATCTCACCTGATTCCACTCATTAGCGAATTCCCAAGGCTGCATTTGGTGGGCTGGAAGAGGGTAAATACAAATCTCTGTAAGGTAATGGCCCTCCAGGACCTGAGTCTGACACCCCCGGCTCTAAAGTCAGAATAATAAGCAGGGTACCATTTAAACTTCCACTTATAAATAAAGGCTGTAATGTAAGCCTCACAGGAAGGAAGATTTTACTCAGTAAAACAAACATTGTATTTGCCAAAACAGTATGAGCCATTATGGAGAAGAGAGCGCACAGCGTGAGGGCCATGTGTCCCTGTTAGATCCCACGTGCCATGCAAGGTCACGACATCCATGTTCACTTTGATTCTTTTCATAATATCAGGGTGCAGATGGGTCCACACTGACTTCCTGTCACTGTGCTCACCAGTGTGTGTGTGTGTGTGTGTGTGTGTGTGTGTGTGTGGGTGTGTGGGTGTGTGTGTGTGCGTGTGTACATACATTTAGACCTTAGTGAGCACCAAAAAGGAACAAATGATAGTATAGTGTCAAATGTCCTCACAAAAAAATTTGTGTTTTTTTAAGAGTCTTTGTTTGAAACTAAAACTGCTGAAGGGTTAGTGTTAGGTGCAGGCATAGCATTAATTATCTACAGTAATCATTATGTTAATGAAATGATGTAATGGTCCTCACAAAGATAGAAAAATGTGAACGTGTACGGGCAAGACGACAAGCGTGGGTGTCAGCTCAAGAGCGCTGTCACTTGACGCACTTACACTCTAAAACCTTACTTCGTCCTTGATCTAAGAATTGGGACGGCATGTTGCCATGGAAACCCCACTTCACAACAGTTGCCAAAGCTATTTGGAAAGGAACGACATGCTCAAGCAGTTGTCAGGGGCTACCATGCAGGAGCTAAGAGAGCATGAGCAGGCAATATGTTGCAGACACGCACAGAGAAATTGCAGATGAGTTCATTTCAAAGTTTTACTCTAAGTTTAAGGTCAATTTTAACATTCATCCTCTTTTAAAAGCTAGCAGTCAAAGATTAGCTTGAGAATAGCACAATCAACCTAATGCTAATTAAATCCTAAGCCTCTATTGAGAGCCAGAGAACCCTGAGAGTTTCTGGGTTATTTGTATTCTGCCTCTGTTTTGCATTTTTTTTTTAGCAAGAGCAAGAGAGGCATGGACTGATTTTGTAGGCGTGAAGAAAGTGAGCTGTAAATAAATTGGTCACACATCAGGATAACGATTACTGCAATTATGAGCAATTGGTGGGCAAAAAAACTTTCCCAAAACAGCATGCATCAGAAAGTTGGCTAAAGTTGGAGCTGCAATTTACTATACCAAAATAAACTTTAGCATCAGCTTATTTTAATCTCAAGGCTTAGAACTTGTTTGCTGAATATAGTAATTACAAAAATGCTGCACATCGACATTTTATTACTCTATTTGTCCTTCCTAATAAATCCTTCCTAATATAATAAAATACAATAATAATGCACGTCAAAATATAAGCTAGCAAAAACGCATTAGAAGAATCTTATTTGAACCATTTTTATTTAACTTTTACAGCTTTGATTAGCCTTAATCCTGACACTGGCGTCTGCTTGCACAACAAGCTGAAGCGAATTCTCCGGTCACTTTTCTCCTCTGATACCGAGCAATGTCAGTTCACTAATGTCATGCTGCCAGAACCTTCTTCCTCAATGAGACCAGAGCATGGAGAACTGATTAGAGCTTCAATCGAGTCTGACTCATGAGGGGTGGCTAGGCATGTAAATAGCATCCTAAGTATATGGAGGAAGAAGTAAATCAGAAATACACAGGGGCACTTACATCAGCTTTCAACAGTCAAGGCAATTTGAGATGTAACTGGAATGTTATTAAGGTTTAATCATTATTTAATATTAAGTAATTTGGCATTTTACTGTCATAGTAGTTTACTAACAATCCAGTCATGGCATTCATGAATCTATGTCAGAGTTAAGAAAGAGGGCTTTCCAGCTTAGGAGGTTCATCACATTTCAACGACGTACACAAAATGTAATGTAAATATGTTTGCATTTTGTTTACATAACGCAAAAATCCTTGAGTTTCACACAACATTAAACCAATTCTAATTATTGATGACATTTTTTAAAAGGAATATACAGTTATTTTATTAAACATAAACAAGATTTTTTTTCCCTTCAGGTGTCTTTCACCTTTCCTGGTGAAAAATTCCAGACCTTTTTAAGACCTTCTATGTTTAGTTTTTACTATATAAGAAATATACTTTCAAAAACCCTGCTCTCCTTTAAAGCAGAACACCGGTGACTGATTTGGTCGAGCAGAGCTCAGGTAACGCTGTAATCCTGAAAACAAGGCTCAGCCATGCTTGACATCGATTTTACAACCACAGGATGTCGATTCAGTGTTCAGTTCATCAACAGCTCATATTTAGGACACTATAAATTTCATCTCTTGCATTTCAGTTTTTAAAACCACAGCCAGTACAAAAAGCAGTTATGTTCTAGTGACATATTAAACAGTGAAGCAAGCCAAAAAAAAATCAATAGTAGTAATCTTCAATCATGACAAATATAAGGGAATGGGCAGGAGGAGTGAATGAAACGGACAAAGCTGGCGACAGTTGTCTAGACGGAGGAGAAAAAAAATCAATCTGTCTCACCTATCCACTTGTCATTTCCGTACCACGAAAGATTGCTTTTTGTGCTGTCATAGTATCCAATCTTCTTGTAACTCCCACCTACAAAATTAAACAGTGAACCTGGTAAAGACTCAGATAAGAAGTCTCAAGGGGCAGAAAAGAAAATACTCAGTCTGGCCCCTAAGTCATCCTTTTAGTGACTGTGGATGGCATGAAATAAAGCTATTCTTTAAGTAGATTTTGGAAGAAAAAGAGATTAACTCATCATTAGCAAAACATTCATTTACAAAATAGTCATTTACAAAAATAGTCATTTACAAAAATAATGAGGCTTAAATCCTCAATTCATTAGAACAATAGATAATTATGGATATGAAGCAATGGGACAAATGGGCATAAAATCTTTATTACAATCGCTTAATAAATGCTAGTTAAGGAGACATGCTGTAGGCTGATGCAAATTAATGGAGAAAAAAGACTTTTCTAGAAATCGCATTTTGGCTTTTTTTTTTTATTATTGAAGCAAAGACTTGAGGGTTATTTTGACATAATAGACAGAATTGATAATGCGATAATACCCTGCAGTTGTTCTATGAGTGTCCAAGCCATTCTGGATCCCTGAGCATCGAAGACTACATGGCCCTGAGAAAGACACAGATATGGGCATTTATAAGCAAAAAGAATGTAGATAAATATAAAATATCCTCCTGTGTTTAAGTACAATATTCACAAAGCTACAATTATTTCATTAGGCCTGACAATATATATTGGATCATTTTTTACAGATAATATTATCCACCACTACGCTTTTTTTTTTTTTTTTTTTTTAAATTAAATTCATCTTATTTCTAAGATCTTTCATATTTTTGTCTATTTCTAATGCTGCCTCTAACGTCCATGTTTTACTCACTGATACTCCTTCAAATGAGCTAGTATTAAGAGCCCGATATATCTCCGCTGTGATGTCCTGGTTGTTGTAATTAAAGTCCTCCAGTCTTCTTCCTTTAGTTCGTAGCGGTGCAACCGTCTTATTAAGAGCCAAAGCAAGAGCCCACACTGCATCATATGCCAAGGGAGCCTCTTGAAAACCCCCTGTCTCCTCAGGGTTCTTCCCACCAAGACGAGACATGAGCTGAGCCAGAAACTCCTGGGACGTCTGAATAGATAACACAGGACTGAATTTAAGAATCAAAGTGGCTGTTTAAGGGGAATAGTGCAGTAACCAGAAGCTCAGTACCAGGGTCGGAGCAATACTCTACCCAAAGCTAAGTACTGACAAGAATGAAGTGGTTGGGAATTTAATAGACTTGACCCTCACCTACTTTATTAGCCTGAAAGGAACACTGGACTAGACACATGTCACGGATAGTATCCAGCCAGACAATAATTAAATGTAAGCTAGTAATCATCAGGGCACTAATTTGTGAGATGTTTTACATCATGAAATAAATCACATGCACAAGCTGTATTGAATATATACACGTATGTATCGTTTATAGCTGACTATGTTGGAAGCAAATGTTACACTGACACCTGAGAATGTTTAGCATTTAAAAAACTGGCCCAAGTTTTCAGTGGTTCCATCATTAAACACAATGATGTGAAAACTCTAATAAACTGAACCAGCTTATTCATAATTCAATGTCATATCAAGGTACCGTACAGGTTCGTTTCCTCCCAAGATAAATGTACCATCAAGAGTATAACGCCCAAGTACTGTACGTACCTTTATAATGTTGCTGTATTCCAAGTTTACCACGGTTTAGTACCTTTTATCTGAAAGTGTTTCAGTTCCCACACTTCTATAGTTACTTTGTATCTGGCTGAATGGCACCCTCTTAATCTTACATATAACAGTGTCAGAATTAGCATAAATACATATATTTCACCCACCAGGTTGGAGGCACCACGAACAGTCTCAGGGTTCAGCATGACGATCTCTGTAGTGACGTGTCCCTCCACAGCCTCCGTCATCTGCTCCATAGTGCAGTTAATGGCTGGGTCTTTGATTTTAAACCAGTTGTCTGCATACCAGCCAATGAGAAACCAGACATACTTCTTTCCGTAGAGTTTCTCCTTATAGACCTGACAGAGTAAGAGGAAGAAAATGAGAACAAACAATGACCAGTGATGGATTAATGAACCATTCTCAACAAAGGATGATAAAATTATCAGTGTGACAATTAATGTTTCCTTAGAGTGGCATAATATTAGTATAACAGTAGTGCCCTTAAATGAAACATAAGTACCCAAGAATACTGGTACTGTTTATTATAGCTGAACTAAGATTAAAATGTAATGCATAAAATAAACCTAAACTGACTAAATATGGAAAGAAATTTGAAAGGAGTTGCAGAAATATTTGATAAAAATAATATTATATGCTATTCTGTGTGAATGGTATGAAAATACTATATGTATTTTACTGTATACTTTATGGTACAATATGATGATGTAACATATACATGTTCTTATAAACATATTTATACCACAGCACTGTTAAATTCTCTAATCTGATTGGTCAGAAGGTTCCAGAAGACAAATCATAGGTTTATACTGAATGAGCTTGTTCCAATTCATTATCGTTTCTATAGTAACAGCTAATTCATAATATTCATGAATATAAATGTTCATAACTTGCCTCACAAAAGACTTTTCTTGCTTCAGTCTCATAGAAAAGGCCAACAATGATCCTGGCATCTTGACGCTGGATAACAAACGAGAAAGAATCTTTTAAGAAAAGATGGACAAAACAAACAATATAGTCTGTCAGTGTTGTATCTTTATATACAATGGATGTAAAACATCTACGCACTCTTGTTAAAATGGCAGGTTTTTGTGATGTAAAAAAAAAAAATGACACCAAGATAAATCATGTCAGAACTTTTTCCACCCCCAATGTGAAATTATACACATAAAAAATTAAGCGAAAAACAACCAGAAACATTTTAGGAAAAAATAAAAAAGTTACAATACACTGGTTGCGTAAGTGTTCACACCCTTTTATAATAGGGGGATGTGGCTGTATTCAGAATGAACCAATCACATTCAATCTCATGTTCAAAAGTAATTAGCATACACTCAATTAACTCCAAATAAAGACCAGCGTTTTTGAAAGATTTTCTTCACATCTCTACATCACCAAAAGAACACTATACCCAAGGTGAAGCATGCTGGTGGCAGCATCGTGCTTTAGGGCTGTTTTCTTCCTTCAGAACTGGGGCTTTTATCAAGGTGGAGGGAATCATGAATTTAGCTACAAATACCAGTCGATTTTAGTGCAAAACCTTCAGGTGTCTACTAGTAAGCTAAAGGCGAAAAGCATACATCCAAATCCAACAAAGGAATGGCTTATCCAAAAGAAGATCAATGTTCCTGAATGATCTAGCCGGAGCCCAGGTTTGAATCCAACTAAAAATCTGAAGCAGGCTGTGCACAAGAGATGCCTTTACAATTTGATGGATCTAAAATGTTTTTGCAAGAAAGAGTGGGAAAATATTGCCAAGCCAAGACATGCCACACTGATAGACTCTTACCCAAAAAGACTGAGTTGTATGATAAAATCAAAAGGTGCTTCAACAAAATATTAGTTTAGGAGTGTGCATACTTATGCAACCAGGTTATTGTAAGTTTTTTATTTTTCCTTTTTTCCCTAAAAAATTTCTGGTTGTTTTTCACTTTATTTGTATACTTTGCAATTTCACATTAAAAGTGCTTGGTTTCATGTTTACATCACAAAATCCTGCCATTTTAACAGGAGTGTGTAGACTTTTTATATCCATTGTATGTGTCTATGTGAAACGTTATGGCACACTAAATAATATTTACACACTGGAAATTTCCATTGCATCGAAAACATATTATGGTTATATCTTCTCTCATTTCTGAAAGAAGTCCTTAACACACTTCACAGTGCAACCTACAATGCTGTTGAAATGAAGGCATGCTTGCACCTTGTTGGGAGGGAGTGTAAATCTCATGGGGTTCTTATGTAATATCAGTGCTGCAATAAAAAGGGTGCGTGCTCATCATCTCCTGTCAGTTTAGCCCCGGACCATAGATATGTCATGTGAGCTGTCACTTGATCTGAGGCTCCTGAGATTGTTGATTTATTTCACATAATGTTTTCATGAGCTCCATCATCCTCAGCCTGGCTAACTGCACGGCGCACCGTGAGGAAGTGAAGGCTGCTAAATTTTTCATCAAAGTACCTTCAAGTTCTTGACAGCCACGGCGGGATCAGTGAGGAAACTCTGTCTCACGCTTATCTCAATACCAGCTTCCTTCACCCTCTGCTCCAGATCATCCAATGTCTGGGAGAGGAGAGAGGGAACAGGGGAGGAGACAGTGAGTAAAGAGCTAAAGAACTTTTGAGATCAAGTTATAAAATAGCCAGTGATGTCCAGTATGGAAAGCATGAGTGGTGGAGAGAAATGCACAAAAAAGCAGGATTCAGTGGAAAAAGAGATTCAGTGGCATAAAGAAAAGCAAGAAGGGCTAACAGGAAAGAAGCATGACAGCCTAATGTAAGTATAGGAGACTGGAAAGAGGTAAAGTATTAAAAAAATATAAAGGTATGAGAAGAGGAGAAATGGGAGAATTAGACCAGTGCGGGAGAGATTTATGACTCAGGTAATATTCACAACCAACATTCTGATAAATGATCCTCCATCAGCCCTGTGGCCTTTGCGCAGTCTTTAAAATAGAAATAGAATGCTACAGGCTTTATAAATGGACTTTTTCTTAAACTCAGGGGAGGACAAATCAGTAACCCTGGCTCCCGTTACAAATAAGTGTGTCCAGCCTATTCACTTTGTTTTTAATCTATCAGTGCTTAGGGGACAAGTGACTTAAGTATGCTATTCATATCCTGGTCACTAGCATTGTTTTCTCCTGTCCACTAACCAGAGAAGAAAATCTTGCTAAACAATACTTCTTTTTATTATGAGACTATGCATTTAATTAACTGTCAAACATAGATTTGGGTTAAATTATTAAAATCAGCCCAGTACATTATACCGCCTGGCCAACAGAGGTCACTCTCACTTGAGCCTCGGTGCTAGCTCACTACTTGTAGGTTATTTCCTAGTAGTGCATCATATAAGGCTACTATACTGTATGCCAGTATATTTTAACCTTGTGAAGTCTTGCCATTCTCAGCATTTATGTATATTCTGAGCTATGTTTACTCTGCTATTGCCATGTGTTGACCTTTGTATTGCCTGTTGATTACTCTTCTGGACTTGGCCTCTGGATGGTACAGTGTGCATCTTCTGTGTTAGAGTATTGCCTGATTTACGACTTTGCCTTTCGTTTGTGTTTTGGCCCTCAACCATCAATCCTGTCTATAATTACATTAGTATAGCTATAATTACATTAGCCATTTTTGCCTGATTAATGTTGCTAGCCAGCTAGCTAGCTAACTAACATAAAGCTAACTTCTTTTCCTTGCTAAATGTTTTGTTCTCAGGACCTATTGGCAGATCCAAATTTCCTACTCTTGTAAATACATTAGCTTCACTGAATAAACCATAACAGTTACTGAAAAATTAGTGAATTACTGAATGGTTTGCTTTAAAGGTGCATTATGTGAGATTAGTCTTTTTTTTTTTTTTTTTTTTTCTTTTCAAGATTAGGTCTCTAACAGGTAGGTGGGTTCGACATTTGAATGAGTCCTGCCCATGTTCACCAAGCTACACCACCAGGATCTACAGTGGCCCGTAGAATCAAGGGTCTATAAAATGACTGACAGGAGCCGCATCCAATCACAAACAAGTCAGTTTTCCAAATGGGTTTTCTCAGAGACTTAATACACTTTTGCTAAGACCATGACTTAATGCAATTTGTTTTATTATGTTCTACATATCTTCCAGGTTATTTGTACAAGGAATAAAAAAAATTGACTATTGCACCTTTAAGACAAATAACACAATATACTCGGTGTTAAGATATGAATTCTGGACACTTTCCATCTTTTTTTTAATTACAGCAAGTAAAAGGTATGAACATATGTATATTTATCTTTGTAATAAGTCAGATAAATATACTAGCATTTCTTCAAAATATGAGCATAATATTAACTGTAGTTTCTTGGCTAACCAATGCAGGACTGGGCAAACAAGTTGGAAGATTCACTTGCACAGTGGGTTAGATGAATTTAGTTTTGTCCACCCTACATATGGTGTGTGTTTAGTAGTTAACCCTCTGAGATATGCCAGTGTATTGTTTTCTTAGACACATTTGTGACTCCATCCTTAATCTGTTCTAGCTTTTCTTACTAGAAATAAAATGTTTAAAATATGCAAAATTATCAACCAATGGAATATGGCAATTTCGAGCATCAAATTAGTAAATATGTATTAATAATGTTATATTTGCTTCATGGTAATCTTGTTATGAAAAATAGATACATTTGCCTATATTCAAGATATTTTCACTTGCTAAGATTAATATGTTGGAGTGTTGCTTATTCAGATTTTTCAGGTCACAATGAACTGATTTACTGAAATAATTCCTATTCAGTGACAAATGGCAACATGTCAGGGTTGGGTTAGGGATATTTTTTTAAGAAAATATTTTAATGTGAACTGTTTTTGGAGGCTGACCGAAGTGAAGACTTCTGTTGTTTGCTGGATTGTGGCAATCTTGTTCCAATTCCACTTCTGGAAGAGGCGCACACGTGTGGGGTTATGCAGCGTCGCGGAGGGATGTGTGCGGAAGAATGTTGGGAAGCGTTGCCTGTTGGAGAGTGCTGGAGAGCTGGAGCCATAGGAGAACTAGACAAAGAGAAATAAACTGGTTAAGGTATGGTGTGATACAGATTTGTGTTGCACGGCTACAACATTACAGCCATATTCATCTTCAGTAAGCACTTAATCCTGGTCAGGGTCACGGTGAATCCAGAGCCTATCCTGAGAATACTGGGCACAAAGCAGGAGAATTCACACCATATGGCAACATGTACATATACATTCATGCACTCATTCATACCTATGGTCAATTTAGCATTGCTAATCTGCCTACATGACCATGGAGCAGTGCACAGACAGTAACCCGAGTTCAGGATCAAATGACCCTAGACCACCTTTGTAAACCCTACAATTTAACAAGCAACAATCTTTCAGCAAACTGTAAGAGGAGATTAATGTCAACCCAGTGTGACTGGATGTTTTCTCATGCCTTAATAAATAATTCACTGCATGACTATATTGTCTGGCATACAGTACGCCGATACTCGCTTGCAACAGGATGTGGGTTTGACATTAATTGTATTCCATGGGGAACTGTAACTGAGTTGTGAATTTTAAAAGTCAATGTATCAGCAGCACAAAAAGCGAGACACTGTGCTGTCACCGTTTCAAAACTACAGGCCTGGCTCTTCTAATGCCTGAATAATGCATGAGCCAAACTTTCATTGATAAAAATGTGACAAACTCATTCAAACTATTGCCTTAATAAATAATTCACTTTGCGACTACATTGTTTAGCATACAGTACACCGATACCCTCTCACCACAGCATCCCGGTTTGACGCTAATTATATTCCACAGGGAACTGTAACTGAGTTAAGAATTTTAAAAGTCATTGTATCAGCAGCAGAGAAGCTGAGACAGTGCTGTCACCTGGATGCCTCGGATGCCTTGCTGATGAGCTTAACTTTTGCTGATAAAACTGTGACAAACTAATTCGCTGAGGGGAAATCTGCAATAATATAATGCATATGAGGCATCCTTAAGATCTGCAAGGATGTGAGGCATTAATGAGAAAATTCATGGCATATTTCTATGATGCACCAGTAAAGCAGATTTGAGGAAATCACTTGAAAATGACTTACTAATTCAAAACTCTGTGGGTGCCCATAGGCAGAAAGCAATTAACTTTAAGTTAATCTCTTTCCCAGTTTGTGACAGATTCTCCTTCTTTCCCTCATTCTCTCCAATTTAGTCTTCAACTTTCTGTGCTTGTTCTCTCTTTGATTTTTTTTTTAATCCAGAGAAATAAGAAATTGTCTCAGCTTTTGGGATCCATGTGTCCAACACTACTAGACCAATATATATTTCACATTTAAACAAGCACTGACAATGTTATAACTTATCTAGATATCATTACATATTTACAATACTAAAAATAATTATAGAAAGGAGCTACAGATAAACACAGCAAGACAAGATTTGACAAGATTCATTACTTGTTGGCTAGTTGATCTCTTACAGTTTCAGTCCCAGATTAAGAGTGTAATCTATTCTTACACAAGGCTTAGCATGGGTCTAGATAAACAGAGCTTGTAAAGAGAAACACACCACTATAAGGTTCCACATGCGAGCTGCTTCAGCCACTAGTGTAGAAACAGAGCTGCATCCTGGCATCAGTACGATTTTTATCGGCTCTGTGTAGAGGAGGTCATACAGGAGCTTTGTTGCTTCCCCCGGGTCACACTGAGACAGAGACAAAAAAAGATACAGTATAAACACAAGGTACACACATTTGTAATTTGTTTCTCAAATTTAGCATTATCTCATGCTTGCAAATTTGTAACAATTTGCGTAACACAATTCATATAAAAAGTAACAGAGAAGGAGTTACAGCGGTTCATCTGACCACATCTCATTTACACACTGTGTAGTCTGTGGTCCAGGTGAATTCCTGTACGCCTGGAGCACAGCATAGTTGGGTTATGTCACTGTTACACACCTTACACACCTTACAAACTGGTTGTCTTGTGCTAGCCTCCAGACATTAACTATTAACCATTGCTCTTAAGAAAGCCTTTGAACAGCTAGAAAATATATGTATGTAAAAACAAATCTTTTTTTACAGTGACTGATGACCATGGAAATTTGATTTCCACTTATCCCAGCATTAGGGTCAGAAACAAACTTCTGAAAGCCTGGAACATTCTAGTTTGGGATTCTGTATGGGTTTCTTAGCTACTGCTAAACAACGAACAAGGGAGGGGGGTAATAAACAGGTGAAAGGCACATTTTGTTATCAACTGTTCAATCAGTGGAGAATGCTGCTGTTTCTGATAAAATGCTACTGCATCTTGAACAACCGTTTCTCAAATGTGTTCATTTTAACACAGCAATAGTGCCAACATTTGCTTCAATTTTCACTGCATTAAACATCCCTGGTCAACTGCCTCATAGGTAGCAAGCTATGTTTCTTTTTCAGAAAACAACTTTTCTGAACAGATTCCCCCAGAAGTGCTTTTCCATCCTGCTAGAGACTTCAGAAGTCTGTTCAAATAGAAGCATAAAACAGCCTTTAAGGGTTTGGCTCAAGTGCCCAACAGCGGCTCTAACTCACAACAAATAAGGTGACTGTCGCTGAGGACAGCACTAATGTATGATTACACACTGAAATGGAGATTATAAAGGATCCCGGGTCACAGTGTTTAACTTCTAATTTAGTTTCTTTGCCTGTATGTGTTCATGCCAGACATTTTATATCCTGTTTCCATTGATTCCACAGTGTTGTCTGCAACAAAAGAAAATTACACGATTAACTGATTAACATTTGGTCCTTTATTTTCCCTGATCACTAAACAGAGGCGACCCAATTCCATCATTTCCATTTTCAATATGATTTCGATATCAGAGCACTGCGTATAGGTTGATACTGATCCAATATCATCCTCACAGTAACCAAGCCGACTCTCTCCTAGCTTCTCTTGCCAAGTGTTGCAAAACATCAGAGATGTGACATCAATGTGTTTTCTGTTCTCTGTGTCTCCTCTCATGCAAGATGCATGTCGTGTCAGTCAACATCACACACATGCACTGCATAAAATGATCTGATCAGAAAATATTTTCATTTCAGATTCAATGTCAACAGACTTTTTAAGGACGATATTGGCCCCAATATCTATATTTAATTCGCGTCACATCCCCATCAGTATGTTTTTCAGCATCTATCATACTTTTTGCACAATAGCTTTATTGGTTGGTGAAAAACAGAATACTCTTTCCCCCACCTCCTAATTCTTTGGGGAGCAGGCTTTTTATTCAGCACACAAGCTAAGCCCAGTCATGGTCTACAGACTGAGCAGCAAACAACTGTGTTCTGGCTTCAACGTTGCCAGTGCTATGTGACATCACCTATTTACTGTATAATGCGAGAAGGTAATAAGTATTAGTTAAGTCTAATAATGAGGGGGTAATTATTATTTAAATAGCCTCTCAAGAGCTCTAAATAAGGTTGTCTAGGTTGACTATAAATGTAGCATTACATCACAGTTACGTTTATTTTTTTTACCAATTCAGCAGCAAAGCAGAGACATGTACGTGAACCAAGAATTATACAATTAGATGTCCATGGAGAGTCAAACATTATAAGACTATTTAGAGAACCATGTATCTTAGACCAGGGGTTCTCAAATTTTTTGCAGTCAGGGACCCCTTTAAATTTAAATATCAGAAGATTATTATCAGAAGAGAATATTATTTAGCTGTGTACAATAACATTCTGTCTATTTATTAGAGCATTAGAGTTTTTAATTCCTGAACTTTCCACTGACACAACACACTGGTCCAAGCTGACATTATTTAAAGCCTACTTGTTTTGAGGTCTTACGTTTTGTATTAAGAGTTTCACAACATGTATTATGTATGCATCCATTGCATCTTTGCTGTCAGCTCCAAGTATTGGTTTATTATTTCAGTGCTTTGATACTTAGCAGGAAACACTGATGTGTATGAATAAAGCATGTATTTGGATATGGTAATGCTACCCAATGCAATCTGGGAACAACAGCTGCCAATTAAAACACAGAGAAGCTCAGAAGCACCTCTTCATGTCTGTCTTTCTCTCTTGCTACCTATACTCCTGTCTCTCTTCATCCCAGTTAATAATTGATCAAAGTGTGAGATTTGATAGAACCATGACAGCAGTCTGTGTGTGTGTGTGTGTGTGTGTGTGTGTGTGTGTGTGTGTGTGTGTGTGTGTGTGTGTGTGTGAGAGAGAGAGAGAGAGAGAGAGAGAGAGAGAGACACTACTACACATACCCAATCAATAGTTTTCCACTGTAATCCTTAATAAATTATGTACTTTATTGTGCTCAGGATTTTTTTTTTTCTGTAATTTGGTTTATTAATATCCCATTCATTCTCCTTGCTCAGACATATTGTTATTGTGAACCAAATATTTCATCTGAATAATCAAGTTCATAAATATCAAAGAACACAACCAGGCCCAATGTTATCTACTATATTAGGGATTAGGACCAAATTCGTTATTTGAAATGAACAGATAATGTGTTCTAAAAAGAGATACAAGTACAGATGTACATTTTTCATTTTACACTATGTCTGGTGCAGACTAGTGGCGTGCATCAAGACTAGAACGCCAAATGAAAAGTCATACAAGCAGGTGGTTTTTACTTTCATGCAGGTGAGTGACCAGATGAGGCTTGTGGGCACGAACAAGCAGTCACATATTTTCAGAAATAGAAGCAAGTAAATTCATTAGAAAATGATACATTATACATTAGACAAACTAATGTAATAAAAATAGTCCCACACAAACCCACAAAAAAATGAATATAGATACAGATAACAATATCTGGTGCACTAAACAGATACTAACCAAACTTAGCTAACGTTAATGCTGAACCAATAGTTTTGATCCTTATGGTATATTCTGATAGTCGTCTTTTACATAAATCACTAAGAATATGTAGATGTAGATCACTGAGCTATGCTGTCACTGAGTTGTCAGTAAGCTATCAATGGTGCACTAGCCAACTAGTTTACCAGCTCAGCTGAACAAAATTTGGCTGCTGTTAAATAACCAACATAACAAAGTAACTCAAGCCTTGCATTATGAAATCCTACTTGTGTCCATTTTTGACAAATGCGAATTAGTTTATTGCACTTAACTAGCCAGCTAGCTAGCTAATAGCTAGCTATTAGGAATAGCAGGGTGACATGGAGGCACTTCCAAAATTTTTATTCAAGTATAGTTATAGATCCTGGCAAAGAGAAGAAAAAAAAAAACACTAACAATGTATTATTCTATGCACTATGTTGTTTTCTAGTGAATATTGTTTAAATTGTTCGAATTGTGAATTAATTATAATGTCAAGCTCAGGAGTACTTTAAACAAAAACACATTTGCTCATTTATCCTGGAAAAGAGGTTTTGACTGGTTGAACAAATTACAGTTTCACACTGCCTATAGCCTATAGCATTATACGGCATATAACAATCTGTTTTCAAGGTTTAATTGAACCTTTGGAGTAAAGGATTGAAAGTACAAAGGGTATAATCTACAGGAAGTGATGCAAAATAATATGTGAATATCTCTGTTTTTACTTTCAGATTTTAAGCTCATCATTCAAGACATTAATCAACATTAAGCAAATGTCATAGTAAATTGACAAATTAGAGCGATAGTAATGCTCTGTGGAAACATTGCTATGCGTGATAATTACTTGTTTGAAAAGGTTTAAGCAAATCAACTCACGTCTCCTAAGCCCTTTGAATAATAATTAAAAGCAAGCCCAAATCAAATCTGATTTTTTTTTTTTGTAATTACTGTTCTGGCACCAAAAGCTATTTAGATTATGATCTTGTTTCGGTATGCAGCAGTCCCCTCTCTGGTCTCTCAAGGAAAGAAGAAAAATTATAATACCCATATGCATTAAAATGTCACTGGCCTAAAGCATTCTGGAGCTTAAAGTTAAAAATCTAAAATCTATGTTTTTATAACCAACTTTTTTCCCCTCTGAATTCACCCACTGAGTGTGCAGACTGATCCAATTGTAAAAACTGACACCCCAGTGTATCTGAATGTTTTATAACACAGAAGGAGCTGAAAATGTCATTGGAAAATGACTTTGACAGACAGATGACAGTGAAGTGTTCTTACATCACAAAAAATACATCACATCCTTATATGCAAATGCAACAAGGTTCATTTTGCATATGTTGCACATTGCTGCATAAGTAAACACAGCGTTACCAGGGGACATAATTTAGTGCATGTTAAACTCTTTTAGTGGACAGTTGCTCTTTTTCTGCTTTCAGAACGATGCACTTGATATATGTCTTTAACCTTTCATTTTTGTAGTTACGTTTTGCCAGTTTACCTTCAGGATCATTTTTTTTATTTACAGGAAAAGAAATACATCAATTATGACGTATACTTATTTTTCAGAATTTACTCATTCACTTGCTTTATTTGCAAAGTATCATTTTTTATTTTATATTGTATTTATACTGCTCACTCCGTAGAGTTTCTTAAGGGAACTGTAAATCACATAGCAGTTCAATTGTTGTGCTTGTGACTGGAAAGTTATGAATTTAAATCCAAGACTGTTAGAGAGCAACTGCTGGCCACTTAAACAAGACTTTTAAGCCTCAACTCTTCAGCCCCATGTTTGGACTGTATTCTGTCTCACTTGTAAGTCAGTAAATCAGTGCAGTGTGTAAATGTAAATGAAAGAATCTCCAACTCCTGGCTCCAGAATTCAGAGCCCAGGATGCCTATTTGCTGTTAGTTCTGAAACATGAATGTATTAGCTTTTACCTGTCACCACATACAAATCTTCCAAAGTATCCCCTCATATTACTGATGTAAGATTTACAAAGCTGCATTTCTGTGTGCACTCTGCATGCATTTTCATTGGTGCCTGTTGCCATGCCAACTTTCCTTTCCTTTTCCTCGCTTTTCATTACTGAGCGTGATTCCAGTGCAGAGTGCGCTCTGCCAAACTCAGACCTGCTGCAATCTCGCTCCAAAACAGCTCCCTCTCTGTTTACTGACCTAAAGCGATATTAATATACCTGTTCTCTAAAGTTCACAGTGAACACTTCTTGTTTCAATATTATGGTTGCTCACATTTTTTATTTTTTTTTGGTTCCTATTTTTTTTTCTTTCTCTTCTTCTCTCTCAGCACGATCAATTGAGGCACACAACAACAAGTGCTGTGTTTTTCACAGTGAAACGGAAAAATATCCAGCAGCACCTAAGATGGTTTAAATGTTTCTCAAAAAAATACATTACATGAAGATTTAGTACCTTGACAGTAACTAAAGGCTCTTTACTCTATGGAGGGTCTGCTTGGTAATACCTAGAATCTTTGTCATAAAGAATAATAATTGTGTTAAAAACCCTGAAGGAAAATAAATACCACTACCCAGTGTTATACCACTGCGCAGTTGAATTCTCGAATCTTATTAATTTTCTATAACAGCACTTCTGACAATAAAGCCATCATTCAAACCACAGGTTTATATTAGTGCATTTGTTTTAACATCATTGTTTCTGTGTGTTGCTATATATAAAAAAAACTACAATCATTAATATGTTGAAGCTTTCTGTAAGATGTTTATTTAACATTTAAGGAGTCTTGGGTGTCAGTTTCAATTTTCCAAAGCTGGAGAGTCTTCAAGACAGAGGACTTTACATTTTCCTGTTTCTTGGTAACTTAATAAGATATAAAAACACCACTTATCAAGTTAAAGATAGAGAAAAAGAGAGACTGGTGAGGGAATAGCTGCTACAATATAAGTAATAGTAGGAACGAACCTGACAATCAACAACATTAACATTAGTAGTATAAACTGATTAAACATGATAATTAATTAATCCTTTAATTAGTTTTTTTTTTAACTAAACGGCTGACAAATTGCTGTGCTATAAGAGGAATAGCACTCCTCTGGATGTGCTCTGGTTGTACTTGCATGGTAAAAGCATCACACCAGCCTATTGCTGATTATTTTCCTATAACAGCCTGCTGTGTTTGATTTCTCACTTATTCAACAATGACACTCATTCCAAAGTCACAGGGAGGTTAGGTCTGTGATAACCCGCTTTATTCTGGTGATGTATAGAGATTTGAGCATACATACTTGGTGTTTATGGATGATTTACTATTATTTATCATTTAAAGGTTATAATTTAGAGGTTAAAAATGTGTGTATGCACATTCCTCAACTGTCACAACCTTACAGACTCCAAATGACAAGGAGGAGAAGAAGGATGCATAGTGTTCGGCGAAAAAAACAGACTCTACTATTCCTCTCTTCCAGTGAGAAACTGGGGAGGACAGCTATATCCTCAGGGCGCTTTGGCCAAAGAAGGTTTTTTTTTTTTTTTTTTTTTTTTAAAAAAAAAAGGGCTCTCTGCTGTAGTTTATGTTCCATGTTGTTCCATGGTTTATCCATGTTTGTAATATCCATGTTTATCATTCACAAATACAGGCAGAACAGGAGAAGTAGTAAAGTACTGCTGCAGGGATGGAAATCTGCATAAAACTAAACAAGAACAGCTATTAACTTTCATATGTGTGTGCTATTAACTCTCATGTGTGTCTAATGCTAAGACCTGGCATTAGGCTGTTGTGTATTTTAAGCATTTTTGGATGAAGTTTAACAAGTGCCCTTACTTCCAGTGTAAGTTGAGTTTGAGTTAATTGGTTTTTTCTTCATTTCTCACTAAAAGTAAATTCCTGTAATCTGTGTAATCGCCCGAGCATGACAGATGTAGTGGATAGAGATTAGACTTTAAATTTACTTCTGTAAAAATGTTCACTAATATCCACCCAAAATCTGTAATGTTAGGCTGGCTGTGGTGATGAACACTGACAGAGCACCAAGGATCAGGTTTTTGACAGTCTAAAAACTCTAAAGTTATGGTCTCACACTACAAGTAAACCCTTGAAAGTGCCTCCAGGAACTTTGCTGCACAGGTTCCTTGGATTTTTAATAAGAAACTCCTTAGTGTTCTTAATAAGGTTCTTAGTGGAACGTTATTATTATTATTATTATTATTATTATTATTATTATTATTATAAAAGAGTGCATAAGGTTTTATTTTTTGTCCTTACCATGCTGTCGTAATAGATGAGCTCGAGCTCGTAGTCGGGCAGGATGTCAGTGCGGTTGTTGACGAGCTCCAGTGCCATCTGCGCGGCGGGCAGACATGCCTGTCCCCCAGGCCATCCTCCGCTCATGGGGAACAGCGCGCCGATGTACAGCTTCTTCTTCCCTGCAACCGCACACGGCCAGGAGAGCAGCAATGTAAGCCAGCACAGCACAATTCTCAGCCACAGGCTCCTGAAATCACCCGGGTTCTCCATGGCTGCTGCCGAATGGTCGATTTCCCCGAGATGAAGTGCGGAAATAACGCGTCAAGGCTCCACCACTAACCTCCAATACAAACTGATAGCAAGCGATCTGCGCACGTTAGCGCGAGCTTAAAGCGCTACACGGCGACCTGCGCGCGGCGCGGCGCGTTTCACTGCGTCCCAACTCAACTGCTATCATAATGATTTCTGGACCGAATGCCACATAACATGTGCCTTGTTTCTAACCACGCTTCTAGACATAGAACTAATATACGCATTCACGTTAAAGGGAATGCTCACCATGCGACAGATCAAGTACTTAAATAACCGAAACCAGCACGCGCATAATCATACCCAAAAATATCGGGCAGCGACTCGCGCGTGCATGCATCAACTGGATCCAATCAGCGTGCAATATTTAATTATTACTGGAATAAACCACTAACGCACTCCGTAGTCTAATCTAAATCTGCGAGTCAGACAGAGAGACATGATGATCGAGTTTGAACTCTACAGCGAGCTATTTGGGGGTTTGATCAAAATACTGAAAAAAAAATAAATAAAACGCAACTCGTTCTAATCCCTTAATCCGGTGGAAACGGAGATGAAAAAGAAAACAGCAAGCACCAAGCTCAGAGCAAGCAACATTAGAGAAGTACAGCACTGTTGAAGGAGAGCATCCCTATATATACTTACAGAGAGAGAGAGAGAGAGAGAGAGAGAGAGAGAGAGAGAGAGAGAGAGAGAGAGAGATGGGCAGAGATGGGAGTGTGGACTGAATCCACATTTTAGGTCATATTGTCCCCTGTCTTATTGCAGTTATTAAAGTGTCCTTGTATGCTTTTACACATGGTGAATGAACTCTTAAAGGAAAATTCCACCCTAAAACACATTAAATGTTTACAGTGAAATATTTGTGATGTTCTCTGCTATTCTGGTGCTAATTTGTGATTCACTTTTCTTTGTCAATCCACCTACTGGCATGTTTTTGTGAGATGGGAGGAAACCAGAGAACCCAGAGGAAACTCAGAAATGCAGAAACTCAACACATGCTCAGGATCAAACCCAGGAACCAGGAGCTGTAAGAAGGAAACGCTACCCGCTGAGCCACCGTACCGGCCTTGGTTGATGCGGTCTGTTCATTATTCCTGTGAGACATAAGAGACGCTAGAGCTTGCTCTGAGGTCACAGGGGACATTGCTAGGCATTTAATAGGAGGAAAAAATGAATGGATCTCAGCTGTAAGGGATAACAGTTATGTAGGTTTCTGGTTACGTAGGCTATTAGCACCTAAAACAATAGAGCAACTGCTTCTTTTCTTATTCACCATATTTCAGCAACATTCAAGGTCATATTAATGCGAAATCCAACATTGAAGTGGAGACAGTGAACGTCGGACTCAATGTTCAGAGACTTGGCTTGACTAATTAGTGATCTCTGAGTTGATAAGCACAATGGTGTTGACAGTTGTACACCACCCTTCCTTTGTACTTGCTTTGGCAATACAAATGTACAATTATTTGTCATAGTAATAAAGCACATGAAAACTGAAAAACTGAAAACTATAAGAAAGAAACTTGAAGCTTTGGAATCTGACCTGTTTCAGCAGAGTGAAACTGTGGGCAATGTAGGAAACTTAACCAATGTGAAAATAGACCAACATGTCAAATGAAAGAAGTTTAAACTAAAAGAAAAATTAAATTAGAATTTAAAGGCAAAATAAATCATGGATGCCGGTGAACATCACATGCTAATTATATGCAAGATTAATATGCAAGTCATTCAGGGTGGATTTTTCCTAACCTTGTCCTCAAACAAGGTTGCTTATCCCTCTTAAACCCTATACAAGTCAAACTTCATGACTACTGAAAGTATTGTAATTTTTACAAAGCAATCATTCATTAAAAAAAACACACACACAATTTTAAAAAATGCTGTTTTCCTAAATAGCTCTTTCACCTAGGTCCCAAAATGGTGTCATATTATTATACTTATTGTCAAAAATAAAATATAAATATGAATAGACCACTACGTTTACAACACACATTCACACAGCATCCGTTTACTGTTATTACCACTCTCTGTTGCTTGTTAATCACCAATAACTCCAGTACGTGTGTGTGTGTGTGTAATAGCCTTAGAATTTACTGATGCAATTCTGTTTATGTATTTTGAAAATTTCTATAATTAATCTAATGTTTGTTAAAATAAATAAATAAATAATTCAAGAAAACCATACAGACCTAGATTCAATGGCTCCTAATGAAGACTGTAAAGAGTTCATTCAGCACAGGAGATTTTGCTGTATACCTGCACGGAACGGCTAGAACATTTGTGCAAAAAAAATTATGCAAGGGTGAATTTCCCTGTGGGATGAATAATGTGATCTATCTATCTAGCTATCCATCCATCCATCTATCTAAAATACAATAAATACTGTATTTTAGCACAGACCATACTTTAGCTTGCAAAAACATAAATATCTTATGTGTTTTATATGCGACCTTAGAACAGTTTGAATAATTCAATTCAGAAAGTTCAGAAGAGTATTGCATAATCAGTCAATACCACCTTTTCCCTTTCTTTTTGCCTCTCTCTCTCTCTCTCTCTCTCTCACTCACACACACACACACACACCATAGAACACAACCAAGCTTATTCAGATAAACAATCAATCTCTCATGCCATTACCAGTGGCATCTCACAGCATGCTCCTCTCCAATAAATCAAGTAGCAGCCTACATGATCTCTGTCAAATAAATGATATTGACGGAATAATGTAGGCTCATTTCCCACAGGGTTTTGTGTTCATGTCTTGAAGCCACTACAGCATAAAGCCACTGAAACTCCTAATGCATTTTCTTTCTGCTCTCTGCTCAAGCTTATGGGACAGAATTGCTGCTCATTCAGGTATTGTAGCTGACAGACACCCGAGAAAACACACTCACTGCAAGCATTTCATATTATAGGATATTATGACACATGAAATCCACTGATAAGACACGTACACTTCAGCAATATGCAAGACTACAATAAGTGCTGTGCAAAATGACAGACTGAGATTCCTGTAGTGTATGTGTGATTACCAGTGACAAAAAATTCTACACCTTTCTCTGCACTGAGGAACATAAAAACCTGTTTACTCGAAACTTACTTATTATGGAAGTCTCAGGGCTGCTGTTGAAGCAGTAAAAAAACGTTTCTATAGAATGCTTTAATAATTAAGTAATATAAATTCCCTGGACTCACTCAGCACAGATAAAGACCCATAAAGCTTTTCATTCCTTAGGTCCAAGTGACTACAGTTTGTAGGCCAACTTGTTTTTGAGTTTTTGTTTTGAGATTTGGCTTAAACACATTCAATTCAAGGGGCACGTTATACATGTTAATCACTACAACAACTCAAAAATAAATACAATAGCTTTGATAATGGTGAGTTGTGATTTCATAGACCCCTGAGGGTCCCTGGACACCAATTTGAGAACCATTCCCACTCACTTTCAATAACCACTTTATCCTGATCAGGGTCACGGTGGATATGGAGCCCATCTCGGAAAAACTGTGTATGAGGCAGAAATAAATCCCTGGACAGAAAGCCTATCCATCACAGTGCTCCATGCACACACATTCACACACTCGTTCACACCTAGGGGCAATTTATCTCAGACAATCCACCTACTAGTATGCTTTTGGGAGGTGGGAGGAAACCGAAGGTCCCAGAGGAAACCCAAGCAGAGACGGGGAGAACATGCACAGAAACGTCGAACCGGGGACCCTGGAGCTGGGAGACAGGAAAGCTATCCACTGCTTTAATGAATTCTGCAGTCAAAGGTATTCGTAAATTAGGTTGTAAGTCTGTATAATTAGCCCTTCCAACAATGGGAATACTTTTGAGGGGAAATTTTTACTGTATTTTTTACTGTATTGCTCCAGTGTCAGAGTTGTATAAAAGTACATAAGAACAGCTTTCCTGGTTATCTGTTTCATTCTATTACTAGAGAGTTACGGCTGTAGTTTTGATTTAATATTATATAGTCATAACTTTATTGACAGAGTTGAATAACTGCCCGAAGACTTTGATAGATTCTGCAAGTGAGTTTTTTTGTTCTTTTTATTTATGTTTTAATTATACCCACAGTAAACACGTGCGTAACATACTATTTTACTTGCAGAATATTTATACAATTAATCTAATGTATGCAAAACTTCCATTACAAGTACATGGTAATCATACAGATGCTACAGATCCAATAGACAGAGATTAGGTTAAAAAAAAAAACGATTCATTTAGGCTCTCAATTTGTACTTATTAAAAATGCAATGAGAGTGGTGTTTTTGGTTACAAAATCCACATCGTGTATGTAACCCTATAGGTCTGCCATCTGACTTATTAGCACACACGAGCAAGCACAAGGTTCACTCTAGCTGCCTTGACTTCAGAAACACAAACAGGTGGGCTGCCCTTTAAAGGTGACCATAGCACTTCCTGATCTCCTCTGGTGACATTTAGTGCTGCTCTCTCTCTCTCTCTCTCTCTCTCTCTCTCTCTCTCTCTCTCTCTCTATTTCTCACCACTCTCATCACACTCTCACTTGAGATCTTACTCTCCATGTGTCTCAGCTTAATTCCAATTTCTCCACATGCCAGTCATGAATTATTTACTCCTGATCTTTAGTTGATATTTAATGAAAGAACACCAAGTGACACCTACCACGAAGCTAGATAATTACTAAGAGATCTCACTGTGCCCAACATGCCTAACTACCTTCATACAGTCAGCTCAAGAATTACTAGCACCTTTCATAAAAAATGCAGATAGCAAAGTAGACAGATTTATATAGAGAGACATGTGAATAGTTCAATTATAGGCTTATCTCAAGCCTTCCATTTAGCTACAATCTCAGCAGCTAAGTTTATAGAAGCATATCCATCAATTACACTATATGGCCAAAAGCATATGGACACCTGACCATGAGACCCATATGTGGGCCTTCCACAAACTACTGCCACAAAGTTGGAAGCACACAAGTGTATAGGATGTCTTTGTATGCTATAGCATTAAGATTTCCCTTCACTGGAACTGAGAGGCCCAAATCAGTTCCAGCAAAGCAAGGTTTATAAAAGACATGTTTTGCCAAGGTTGGTGTGAAAGAACTTGTATATCCTGCACAGAGCCCTGACCTCAACTCCATTGAACACCTTTGGGATGAACTAGAACACCGACTGCACCCCAGGCTTCCTCACTCAACATCAGTGTCTGACCTCACTAATGCTCTTGTGGCTGAATGAACACATCTCCACAGCCACGTTCCAAAATCCAGTGGAAAGCCTTCCCAGAAGAATGGAGCTTATTATAATAGCAAAGGAGGACTAAACCTGGAATGTGATGTTCAACAAGCACATATGGGTGTGATGGTCAGATGTCTACAAACGTTTGGCCATATAGTGTATTTCATTCAGGATTTAGCCCTAATAACAGTACAGAAACAGGGTCATTATTTTCACTTTATATAAAAGCACATTTGAATTCTCAAATTAATTCTCTATAACAGCATCTCGGACAGTAGTTAGAATATGCAAAATATGTTATCATTTCTATAGTAACAACTCAGTCACAGGGACCTGTATGGTGGATGATCTACTTAATCTAAGCCTAACAATTAATGGATTAAGAAAAGATGTTATTTGACAAAGATGGTTGATATGGTGAAGTGTTCTTTAAGGAGCTGTACAGTACTGTGCAAGAGTCTTAGGAACCCTAAATATTTTAATAGTAATTTTGTCGGAGATGTTTTATTTTCTGACTTTTTTCCCCCAAAAACATTCCAACAAAAAATTAAATGGTACAGAATATTATGTTTATGAGAGTAAAGAAAGTAGCATATTACATAACAGACCACTTTTCAGACAAAAAACATAATGAAGACTGTTGGGTTTTACCTGCAAAAACAGGAGCAAGTGCGACAAAGTCTCCAGAAGAACTGTGGCAGATTCTCCAAGATACCTTTAAAAAATTGAACTTCAGAAAACCAGCCAATTTTCTTATAAAACTGCACAAAGTGTACCTGAGACTACTGATGCATTTTTTAAAAAAGCAACCAAATATTGACTTCGTTTAGTTTATTATTGCTCACTATGCTTTATAGTGTTTTTAGATAGAAATATTTAATTTCATTATTTCTAAAGGCATCTTTGCTGTCAGCATTTCTTTATATGTGCCTAATACATTTGCACAGTACTTTATATTTAATATTTATGGAGGTAGTCTCCAGTGTCAGCGCTTTGTAAAGGTCAATAAGTCTTAGAGACAGAGGACCTTGGACTTTCCAGTTTCTCAGTATCACGACAAGCTGCCTCACACCTCCAGCGCTGGTGGTTTGATTCCCGCCT
>CM040988.1:17396613-17401613 GCA_022985145.1 Pangasius djambal
ACACACACACACACACACATTTGATTCATTGGTTTTTATCAAATTAATTCATTCTTTTATAAAAATATCTTCTTAGTGTTATTTTTAATCAAACTTGATAAAAAATGTTATTTAACCTCCAGGTCTTACCTGTATAATTTCTGTCATCTGAGAGCAGGTGTGGAGAGAAAACAGAATGCAAGTTAAAGACCTGCAAGGCATTAAAAAGAAATAATTTCATGTATTCGGACTGTGTCTGTACAGAGGACAAGAATGTAATGAAAGGCTGACTGTTATAAGGGTATCACCAGGAGGTACCTCACTCTTACAGCCTATATTTTTTTGCAATGTTTATGCCATTCCATATTTCAGAAGAAGACATTTCACAAAAAAAATGCTGACAAGGGTCTATCAGCTGTATTGCACTAGTAGACACATGCAGCTCAGAATGGAGGAGTGTGTAACTGAGAGCGAACCGACTAGTTTATACATATAAATACTAGTTTCCTTTCTTTCCAGTTCTGTAGACATCTATACATGCTGTCATGTACAGATGGAGTAACTGGCTTCAGAAAGCCTAATTTAAACAATAATTTTTTTTTTTTTTTAAACAACCAGATGCAAGAACAGTTTCTTTACAGATGTCGTCAACCTCATGGACAATCATGTGCCTTAAAGAACATTCTTAATCCAATCTAAATACAATATTACTGTGATCACCACTGTACCTGATGCAACCTCTTTCCTATACTGTTCAAGGCAATTGCCTTTATGTATATAGACTGAGCAAAACTTGTGCAATACATGTTAAAACAATCTGTAAAACTTTCTACTACTCATATTTATTGTACTTCTGAATTTGCACACTCATTCTTTGAACATTAGTTAAACATTAGAAGGAATTACTTCACTGCTGCCATTTACTGTTTACATAGTTATGTAAGCACATGGCCAATAAAACTGATTCCTGTTCCGATATTTAACATGCACTATGCAATAATGAAGTCCATGATAACTCACAAATACACAGTGGTTTGGGCGAGTCCCAGTTGCCCTGCTTGGTGCAGTGGGAAATGTTTCTGCCCTCCAACAGGAAGCCAGCGTGACAGCTGTAATGGACCACAGTGCCTTCTACTGGAGGTCCAGGGGGGTGCAGTGCCACTCTGCCGTTCTCCAAAGACGTCCACACGTGTGGACACAAAAACACTGAGGGGTAGTGAGACAATTAGTATGTTCTCTGTGCAGTTAACGACCAAATTAACTTACTTACTTACTTAAATGTTCAACTGACCCACTTAGTAAAATTAATGGTGTGTTTAATGGTGTGTACTAAAATTAATGTGTGACATGACGTTCTCTTCCATTTTCAGTTAAATTGTTGTTAACTGAGGCTAATCCTGAAAATACTTGAAAAATCCCATCTACCTTTATGAACTTCTCCATCCCTAACTACGGTCTCGCTCTCCCTGTTCCTCTGATACTGGGCTACTCTTTATTCCTTGCACAACCATGTCTTCCATGGGTAACTGTTCATTTAGGGAGCAGCCACCCAAGCTCTGGAATGCCTTGCCTCAATACCTCTGTGAATGTTCAAGTCTTCATCGTTTAAATCGAAACTCAAGACCCACCTATTCACACTACACTACCATACGGCCAGCCTCTGAAGTAATCCCTCAGTTCCATGTTCTTTTATCTTTCCCTGTTCTATTTGCATCTTTCTTTTCTACTGGGCATGTTATCCTGTCTTCCTTTATACTGGCTGTCACATCTATTAACTTCTTTTGTTTTAGGCTGCTCTGGTATTGTATTTTTATGATGTATTATGCTTATATTATTTTATTGTGTAACGTGACCTTGCAAAAGGCGCTATATAAATTAAAAATTATTATTACTAAATAATGTAAGCTATATAATTTGTAATATATAAGTGCTGATCAAAATGAGAAGCTGAATGCTTACAGCATTTGCTCTGCTGATCCATATCTGTCCATGTGCCATCAGGGAGACACTTCCGCACCTTCGGGCCCACAATCACCCTGTTCCCCCGGCAAATGTATTCAATCTCATAGTCTACAGGTAAAATCTGAACACTGCGAATCTGCAGGGACAGTGAGTGAGAAAGAGCAAGAGATGGGATATGAAATTACTTTCTTTATTATGAGGATGTCCTCTCTGGGCTGAGGCTGTTGTGTAGAGCTAATAATACTATAGCACCCATTACCTGCTCCTGAGTCAGTCCTCTGTAACGAATCCCTCCATCTCTAGGAGGGCGAATGATGGCACACCCTGATAAAAAGACAGAGAGAGAACGAGAGGGAGGATGAAGCCAGAGCATACAGAGAAATTACAAAAATGTACAATACTCTTTTAACTACATATTAGTTTATTAGTTTCACAGTTGAATGATAAGTCATGGGCTTATTGAGTTGAAAATATTTTTTGATCAGTGTTACTAAGACCACAGCCCTCAGTAAAAATCTACATTTAATAATCCTTATCATCTACGGTCATAGCAGTATACTGTACACACTGAAACACTAAATATAGGTTAAAACACAACAGATAGGTTACAGAATTATTAGACAAGCCTGTCAGCTAATAACAAGGATTTTACAGGACCACAAGTACAATCATAGGTACACTTTACCCACTTTATCCACATTAGTTACATTTTCTTAGCGGTGCTCATTTCGTCATTGCTTTGAAAACATTAACAAGCCTCCTCTTCCCCACAAATGACCCTAACACCCCTCTTAAAACCATATCTCTTCATGAGGTGCATTTTAAAGAATAGTGAGCTAAACTCTGTTCCCGTGAGATGGAGTTCATTTCCGTGCCAGAAAACAGCAAACAGATGCCTCATACGAAGCAACTCTAGATCCAATATATGACAATATCACAAATTTCATATTTCCTAAGCCATCATAAAAACTATCTGACTATTATAAGTGCAGGAACATTACAAATTAATTCTGAAGCACAAGGCTGCTGTAAATGTGATGTTTAAAAATTGTAAACGCTACACGCCAAAACAGGTAGATTCTTCAAAACATGCATGGTTAACAAAGTAATTTATATTACCTCCTGGAAAAAAAATCAATCCCATTAAAGACAGAAGTACTTTGTGTATCGTACAAAGCCGTTTCCTTAACACATAACAGGAATCTCCCCTGAACTTCTGTTTTGAGACCATCTGCACCACTCATTTCCTCAAAACAGTTTTAGAAATAAAGTGCTGAGTGGGGAGTTTCTCATTTAGACCTAGTGTAAGACATGCTGTTGTGAAACTCATTTATTTCTCTCAATGAACATTTAAAGAGCCCTGTAATCATAGATCTGATGTTACGTAGCCTATAAAATGCTATTACTGAGGTGTGTTGATTTTTAAATTAGAGCCTAGCTGTTTTGCTGTCACTGTTTGCAAACTCAAATAATGTGAAATGTACTGCGATTGCGAGGGTGTGATATGATTTTTTTTTTTGCCAACTTGCTCTCTTCAGTTAATTGGTATGGGGCTTTTACATGTGTCTACGGTAAGGAAATAATAATAATAGAACACCTTTTCGCAGTTATCTTTACACATACAAGGTATTGCATGTGACTAGGTATACACTTGCCGGTCAATGTATTAGGAACACCATACTAATACTCAACAGGACCTCCTTTGCTCTTAGAACAGCCTAAAGTCTTTGTGGCATGGATTCCACAAGGTGGTGGAAACATTCCTTTGAGATTCTGGTCCATGTTGCCATAACTGCATCACATAATTGCTGCAGATTTATCAGCTACATGTTCATGATGATAAGCTCCTGCTCAAAAACCTTCCCTAAGGTGCTCTCTTGGATTCTCATGTGGTGACTGGGGAGGCCACTAAAGTACACTGAACTCATTCTCATGTTCATAGAACCAGTATGAGACTTGTGCTTTGTGATATGGGGCATTTTCATGCTTGAAGTATGAAGCCACCATCATAAGGTGGCTTAACTGTGGCCATAAAGGAATGAACATGGTCAGCAACAATACCCAGACAGGCTGTGGTATTCAAACAATGCTCAACTGGTATTAAGGGGCTCAGTGTGGGCCAAGAAACATTCCCACCACCAAGAAACCAGTGTGGGCCAAAAGAACATTACACCAACACCAGTCTAAACCTTTGACACAAGGCAGGTTGGGTCCATAGATTTATGACGTTGATGCCAAATTCATCTGCATGTCACAGCAGAAACAGACATTCATGAGACCAGGCAGCATGTTTCCATGTTATCCTCAGCTGTCCTGTTTCAGTGAGCCTGTGCCCACTGTAGCCTCAGATTCCTGTTTTAGTTGGATAGGAGTAGAACCTGATGTACTGCAGTTTTTAGTGGCCCATCCTCCTCAAGGTTCAACATGCATGTTCCGAGATACTTTTCTGCTTACCACTGTTGTAAAGAGTGTTTGAGTGTTTATTTCCTCTGACCTCTCTCATCAACAAGGCGTTCCACACACAGAACTGCTACTCACTGGGTTGTTTTTTTTTTAAATACATCATTCTCTATAAACTCTAGAGATGGTTGTGAGTGAAACTGCTAGGAGAACAGCAGATTCTGAAATACTCAAAGCAGCCTGTCTGGGACCAACAACCTTGTCATGGTCAGAGTCACTGAGATCACTGAGATGGGGCAGTCGTGGCCTAATGGTTAGGGAGTCGGACTTGTAACCCGAAGGTGAACTTGAAGGTCGCGGGTTTGAGTCTCAGGCCGGCAGGGATTGTAGGTGGGGGGAGTGAATGACCAGCGCTCTCTTCCACCCTCAATACCACGACTGAGGTGAGACCCTTGAACAGCAAAAAAGGCTGCCCACTGCGCCGGGTGTGTGTGTGTGTGTGTATGTATGTGTTCACTACAGTGTGTGTGCACTTGGATGGGTTAAATGCAGAACACAAATTCCGAGTATGGGTCACCATACTTGGCCACACATCACTTCACTTCACATTAGATCACATTTTTCTCTTAGATTATTTTATTATTTGATCATTTTTTCTG
>CM040988.1:17404113-17433328 GCA_022985145.1 Pangasius djambal
GGATTGTATAGAGAGCTGAAAGGAAAAGCAAAGTGATTTACTCACAAATGTTGACAGGCCCGGTGCAAAAACACGTCCTTCAGAGGAACTGCCGCTTACAGGGTGTTTACATGCACAAACCTTGCAGGGGTTGAGTAGTGCAAATCCAGCGTCGTTGCATAGGCTGACATATGGATGGCTTATAGGAGCTCACTGCGTGTATTGCTTTGCAAAATAAAATTCCATCTGAGATCTGAATTGGATTATAGAATTACAAGCTATGTACAAATAAAAATACAAATACACCCCTTATAAATGTTTCACGCTCGATATTGCATGTCCATCCTTCCCCCTATCCTCCTCCTCCCTTCTTTTTTTCCACTCTTCTCCATCTCCGGCTTTTTTTTTTTTTTTTTTTTTTTTCTCTTCTTCTTAATTCCACCCGTCCTGCTAGAAACACCGCCCCCTAGGTCAGGAATGGTTTATAGTTCATACTCGAAAGTCGATTGTTTTCTCACATTGAAGGATGTATGGTCTGTCCAATCAGCGAGCTCCTTTTTTAAAAAGGGGCGGGACTTGCAGGATGCGGGTGGGGAAGGAAAAAAATGCGTCTCACTTACTTGCGACGTCACGTGAGGACACTATGTGGTGTGCGTAGCTCTCCTTCACCATCGACCTGCTTGGTAAATTTCTGCCGGCTGGTAAATGGCCATCAGACTAAAATGCGGTTGAATATCTTATGCGATTTGGACTCTACTAGCTTTCAAACTGGCATTAGTGGTCTGGGTTTTCCTGATCTCAGCTCCTTCCTCTTTATCTTCCTCATCTCATCATCTATTTATACACATGGCTGATGAATAATTGAGGATAGAAGATAAGATTCTGCTCCAAAATCCAGTTTTTAATGATCAAGCGTAATGTGTTCACATTGGCAATTATTTCACATCCACAAAACAGACACAGTCTTGAGGGACATATTTTCATTGAGCTGTATTACTGTATATGAAGCTAAAATGCAGTGGTGTGTGTACAGCTGAACTACCCACCATGTCACTGTCCCAGTGAAATCTTTCAGCTTTGGGTGTTTGAAATGTTTTTTTTTTTCCTTTTGCAAATGAGCAGTTGTTTTAATGGAAACCAGTTCACATAATGTCAGCATTGTTCTCTGATCACTATGAGGGCATTTGGTCCCAAACCAAAAAGATAAATCATGGATGTGGTCACATGGGTGGAACAGAGGGGCAGCTGCCTGCCAATGTCATTTCGTGGACATTCATTTTGCCTTAAGATACAAAATCAGATATTCTGCATGTCATTGTCCTGTACATAACCAGATGAGCCCCTGGCCTTTACCAGTCCAAGTGTAAAAATCTGGACACACAGACAGAGCAGCTCTAAACCAAGGCCATAAAATTTTGTTACATTAATAAGCTAGTCCTAGATGTACACTAAAAATAAAAGTGCCAGAAAGTGTTCTTTAGAGCAGACCCATTTTTGGTTTTCTCTCAAACTTTTCAGTCCATGATTCTTTGAGCAATTTTGTTTTTGCCCCCAGAAAACTGAATAATAGTTTTCCACCATAAAAATCCTTCCACATAATGGTTGCACTTTTGATGGGTTCTCTGTTGGAAATAAAAATTGTTAAAGATCCATCAATCAAACGGTTCTTAGGAAATGATTTTTCTATATTATTCCAAAAATCCATTCTGGATACCTTTATTTTTAAAGGCGTATATGCTGTGACCATGTCATCACCCAGTCTCTCCACAGGACGAAATGGACCTCGTTATCTCAGACTGGACGTAAGCTACATTTACATTCCCACTGAAAGGACATCCATCAGAAATTTAATCTTTATCTCCGCTCAGGCTTCATATTTGGAGCTCCATATTGCGGCTCTCTCAGGGGACACACGAGGAGTCATGAGAGAAAAGAGTGAGATTAAAGAGATAAGATATTGTCATTGTACTTCTCGTTCTGGCACACAGCTCGGTCCAGGAGGAGTCATCACATGACTGCTTCCACTGGCAAAGACGTATCTTTCTCTGCATTAGGGTCATCTGAAGGACAGAGATGGGGTGGGGAATGCAGGCTTTACTGGGGAGATCTCTTTAATCAACATTCTGAAAGTCCAGATTTCGAGAAAGGAGGCCAACGGTATATCTGAGGAAAATGATCAGGACTCATGCGTCACCAGTCTCATTAGGGAAATACTGGTGTAGCCTAATAATGACTTTACCAGAGACTATCTGCTGTGGCTCTTATTTCCCTGGAATGAAACATTGCTGCCACACCTGACCTTCATGATTCCTGTTCTATGCATTGGCTAAACATTTTATGGAGACTCAATTCTCATTATCATAGATGTAACTAAACATTTTTATTAATATGATTATCTGATCTATACAATTAGATTATGTAGCACACTAGATGAAACATGTTCATATGTCTTCAGGAAAAGGAGAAAGTCATAACACAACTAAGAACTCTGCATTGAAAATACAATTACACAGATGAACAAAATGGAGATAAAGCTATACTTCAACTGCATGAAATTTACCTTTATACATAAAAGTTTTGTATAATAAAGTATTGTTCTGTCAGACATTGCACAAGCATCTTTCATCTTCATGAAGAACAATCTTTACAGAGAGTAGCAAACAAAATATATAAATGTTATTAAAGAAAACAGGAAAATCTAGCATATAGACTGTCAATAAATACACAGCTATGACCATCTTAAATAATTAACACAAAAAAAGTTACTACCAATCAACTGTCGACTGTATCGTAACACAAATTATAACTATAGAATGGCTGCTTAATATTTTAAATATTACACACCAAAACTTCAGTTGTTGAATAAAAATAAATTAACATTGAATGAAATAGTGTGTTGAATGCAATAGAATGCAATCTTATAATAAATGATTTACTGAATATAATCATAAAGCAAGGACAATCTACTGAGCAGCATGTCTTATAGAAGCACACAAACTATGAAACGTCTATTCAGCTTGAACCTGATAATCAACTGTCTTGAAGGATCTTACATGTTTGCTAATATTGAATAAATATACAGTCTAAGATAAAAAAAAATGAGTATGTTATAATTTAAGGCTAATTTCATTTAGACTAATGAAAGGGCAGTGTGAGAAAGGTGTACTGAAACCAATTCACAAAAACAGGACAAGGTACTTGTGTGAATGTAGTAGTCAGTGAGTCAGTATTGCTTCTGAGCGAAACTGGAGAGTTTGTTTATTACTATGCGGTTCAACGTGTCTGCAAGTTAAAGATGCAATTCTAGGAAAAAAGGGAGTGAGCATTATGTTGCATGTATTTAATTTGTAAAAGGTAAAGTAGGGGTAAACTAATTCATGGTGTCAGTGAAAACTACATTAAGATCAGAAGTATTAGGGGTGTAATTATCGGACACTTCTGGATCGATGCATCGATGTAAAAGGCAATGATTGAAATAAATTGAGGCCACAATCATAAATCGATTATTACTGAAAAAGAACAGACAACTGGTGTGTACGAAATAATTCATATTTGTAAACTGATAAATGTAAACTGTAAATAATTAAATAGGCCATGAAGGTGATTTGCCTGTAACTCTGATACTTGAAACAGTCCTTCTCAAGTTCATCATCATTCGGCAGGCTAACGGCAGGCTTACCACCGAATCCAGAACATAGTTGGTCACGTATAGATCAGAGGCTACTAAATAAAATCGTATCATATCGTACCATAGCAGATTCAGAATCATTGCCTTAAGAATCAAAATCGTATCTTTTCATGTGGAAGCCTGAGGTTCACACCCATAACAAATATGCATTCAGTAATCTACCTGGATCGCTGTTGTTCATGTTTGTAAATGAGAAATAAAACTCACCCACATGTCCCAAGGTTTTGTGTTCTGCAATTTGTGGAAAATGGAAAATATCAGCTTCAGGACCTTAATCTTGTGTGGGTTAAAGAGGTGTAAATTGACTTCAGTGGTAATTATTGAGGCGGCTGTTTATTGCCTTTTAGCAGCTGTCATTTAAGTGTTTCGTCTAGCCTGGTCAGTCAGTTCCAACTTGCAATCAAGTCTTTTAAATGCCATTTTACATTAAAAAAATGCGGTTTAACTCGAAATATACTCAACGCCAAGTGTAATCGACAACTGGTATTTTAATACCAGATTTAACTTTTATTACTTCTAAGCTAGGCTTTAGAAAGACATGAAAGGCTCGTACAGAAAAAACGCATTTAAATAATGAATGGCCAGTTTAAAATATACCTCTGTGTTCTTTATTTTGTCTGAGGATTTTAATGTATTGTCTTTTTCATCTTTCTCCATGTCAGTCTATGCAAGCAGTTAGTTTAAAAAGCCAAACTGAGCTTAAAGACGCTGGTGTAAAACTGAAATGTCAAGGAATGAATTGGTTCAGTATTTTTGTTTTAAGCGTAATTGTAAGGACATTTTAATCATATCTACAGGGTGCTGTCATTAATTTCAAAGATTTACTCTGATAAAATATGTGCGTTGTGCTACGTGTTTTATGCAAATTACCTGCAGTGTGTCTTCTATTATCATTATCTAAGACTCCACGTGATACCCTAAAGCATTTGCTTTTTTTATGTTCAATTTATTTTCATGCATTAATTTACAGGTTCTGCTGTTACTATCAACACCAGCGACAACCTCTGCATCCCAGGGTGTCTTTTAACATCTCACATTTCATAATATTTTGCAAAATGAGTGTGTTTGTCACTGCATTTTTAATTACCTGCTGAACCGTTGCACAAAATGATACTGGATTCAGATTCATTAGACTGGAGCCGGGTCTAAGTCCATCTCTCATCAGTCATCACAGCTATTCACAACAAATCCATTTCTTTCTAATCCCTTTCCTGATGCAAAGTGCAATTACGGGGCTAATGTTCTCACAGACAGGAAAATTGATGAAGAGATGGTCAGTACTGCTCAAATCCAGCTTGAAATATGCAGTGCAACAGCAACAGCATATTTCAAATGCGGTAAATTATTCCTCATGCTGTCATACTGGTAGTTTTGTGGATTCACATATTGTGGCCGTTGACATGGAGACTAAACTGGACCATATTATCCTAGTTGTTTAAACTAGATTAAGAAGGTCTTCCCTTGTGTGTTGGGGGGAGAAAAAAAAACCCTAGTGGAATGTAAGACTGAACTTTACGACAATATGATGATGATCGTAACCTGATGATTCACAACAGAGTTGGTCAGTGTTCTAAATGTACAGACGATATTTGTCATACTTTGAGAAAACCATATTGTGAAATTGTTGTTCACAGTAACAAGTAGCTGATTGGATCTTACTTTTTACATATCCAATGTTTCATTTTCTCCCTGTGTTTGTGTAGGTTTTCTCTGAGTTTTCTGGTTTCCTCCTGCCCCCCAAAAACATATCTTCTTCGATAAATTGCCCCTAGGTGTGAAGAGTCTGTGAATGTGTGTGTGCATGGTGTCATGGTGTCTTCCGGATCCTCCGCAACCCTTTCCAGGATAAAGCATTTACCAAAGATGAACGAATGTTTCATTTTTCCTTCTTTCTGAATGTTAAATATTTTTTCTTTGCAATTAAAAATAACATTAAAACCATTCCATAGGTTGCATTGGTTCTTTTTAAAAATATGACCACTGTTTGGCTGTTAAATATCCTGATACATATTGTGTACTGTGGAAATGTCTTCAAGTTTCACCAAATCGCCCACTCCTACTCAAATGTTCCCCTTCATGTGAGCCCGAGGTGAGCCTTACTCACAAACTCACACTCCTGTGATGCTGCTTGATGAGCTGCTCTTGTTTCTCAATCTCTGCAAAATCCAACTTTTTGCCCTTTTCTTGTTCCACTCCTCCAATCTCTTTATCTCCCTCTTTCCCCCTTTCCTCCTCTTCTCCAGAAAGACTAACAGAGTCACTCAGCTGGCCGAGATGCTCAACAGAGTCACACTTCTCCAAATCAGAAGCAATGGTTTTAAAGCTAAAAACGGAGGTGGAGTCCGAACCCACTCCAGATGTCGGTCTCTGTTTTTCTCCCTCCCACCAGCCAGACTCCCTGTGTCTCTCCACCCACTCTTGTGTCTTAGCCTCTTGGCCGTCCACCCATTCATTTGACTTATTGCGGCCTCCACAGTGTCCACCTTCAGTCCTCGTAGTAATTACCGCCTCGGCTCCTATAGGAGGACTGCGTGTTTTGAAGGATTTTGTAGCTCCATTCTCAGAATGATCCGGTCCTCTCTGGGCATGGATCTCCTCGCTGATTTTCTCCAAGCGCTGCAGAGTGTAGGAGTAATGCTTCTTCACTTCACTCACACGCTCTTCTAACTGAGTTACCTTCAATTTGTGCTCCTGCAAACATGATACAAGTCTCAGCACAGTTGGCTTGGTTTGCCCAAATATGAGGGGGAGATGAGCAAAGAGAAAGATAAATGTTTATACAGCAAACAGGAATATGTTTTACCAGAATAATCAAATCACAAACTAACTTTGTATCTCTGCAGCGGCACTAGCTGTTGTTCAGAAATGGTAACAGTTTTATTATCCAAGACATTGCTGTATACTGTATACTGTAACTGTATACATCTTAAATGTACATAATGCAAATAATCAACTGATTTATTAATCAGCAGTTTATTCCATGTTGTTAGCACAAGCAGTGATTCATTGCTTTTAAGACACTGCACGTGTGTAATATTCAAATCTGCCCAGCTCAATATTACATAGTCACAAATGAGATACTTTATCACTTTCACTGACAACACGATAAAACATTAGCTTTTAAGCTGGTCATCAAAGTGCGATGTGCGAACTGTGTCACCTTTCACTGATAAATCAGGGATTTTTTTTTAAATCATGTCTCTCTTCTTCTATATTTTTGGACACTTTCAGTGCCATCAGTTTTTGACCATTTTTCCACTACATATATTATTTACAGAAATGAGAATTTGTACATGGATGCAATAATAGCTAACTATATGGCCAACAGTTTGTGGATCCCTGACCATCACACCCATATGTGCTTGTTGAACATCCCATTCCAGATTTAGTCCCCCCTCTGCTATTATAACAACCTCCACTCTTGGGGGAGGGCTTTACTCTAGATTGTGGAATGTGGCTGTGGGGATTTGTGTTCATTCAGCCACAAGAGCATTAGTGAGGTCAGGCACTGATGTTGAGTGAGGAGGCCTGGTGTGCGGTCGGTGTTCCAGTTCATCACAAAGATGTTCAGTGGGGTTGAGGTCAGGGCTCTGTGCAGGACACTCGAGTTCTTCCACACCAACCTTGCCAAACCATGTCTTTATGGAGCTTGCTTTGTGCACAGGGGCATTGTCATGCTGGAACAGGTATAGAGCATAAAAAGACATCCTATGCAACTGTGTGCTTTGGACTTTGTGGCAACAGTCTAGGGGAGGCTCACATATGGGTGTGATGGTCAGGTGTCTACATACTTTGACCATATTGTGTACTTGCTTGTGCCAAATTATACCAGCATTTAACTGGTGGGTGGGTGTTCATTTCAAGTCATAAGAGTAAGGCAATCTCTATATTTAAAGTATCTAACAATTAAAATGATTTTAACACTACTATAGAAATCGGGTTTAGATTGTGCATGCACAAAAATATAATAAATACTGTTTTTTAAATGCACTGTACAGAATGTTATATTTATGTATATGAATTTCATTCATTCATTCTCAATAACCAATTTATCCTAGTCAGGCTCTCAATGTATATGTGAATCTCACCATGTAAAGTGCAGCATAAAATCTAACTGACCTCCAATATGGAGTTAAACTGGACCTTGAGTTCGAAGTAAGGCTTCGACTTGATAATGGTCCTCTTGAGGGATTTCTGCAGGGTCTGTACACGAGCCTCAGCTGCCTGACACAGCTGGGTGACACGCATGTGCTCTCGTTCGCTCCGCAGTCGCTCATCCTCAGCTTCGTTCACCTGTTAAAAGCAAAAACAGACCAGGCTTCATCTTAGTGACTCTGCACAGGGGTGTCTGAAACTAATACTTATGCAACAAGAACTCGCTATGTAAGAGCTGAGACATCCACACCCGGGGCATTAACCACGCACTGACATGCATGACCATGCATTTTCAGTTATCCAGTAATTTCAGTACAGGCTTACACAGACTCGCTATCACAGAGTCACCAAACCTGTGATATTCACAAGCTATCTGTAACTTTTTGACTGAAATATTTGGGATTTTTTTTTTCTTTCCTTGTTCTACATTACTGGGCACTGCCTGAGCTGTCACTATTTATTTTTTCCACAACAACTACATAAAACATACAGATGAACTGTTTTTTGAAATCAAAATTTCCTTATGAATAGTACAATAATGGAGTGCCAAATTATACACACAGACCCATTTAAGCCATGAATTAAACATTTTCAGTATTCCAGTCATGACTGGATAGTGTTGGACCAAGTCTGGTGCAAATGCACACAACATGCATTGAATTTAGAATGTGATAAAAAGCAATCGGATCAGCTCCAAAAGCTTTCGTCTAGCGGCATAACAGAGGAGGTGACAGTGATGAGTAAATAAAATGCTATTTATACTCGCTGTCATGGTTACATTTCATCATGCTTACACAGTGTCAACTGCATTGTTTTACAGCAGTGATTAATTATGAGTGGTGTACCGATAATGAAAGGCTACCAGCCTTATGAAATAAGCATGTTCAGTGGTATAAAAATAATCTCCTACTCATGTCATGCTGACAGCTGGCAGACTTCCCACACACTACCCAACTTATTTGCATTTCACACAGGAGAAAGGTCCAATTACAATGTGTACAGAAAGCAGGCACAGCTGTAAACGTGGCGTTAAAGCCAAACCACCACTAAGATTCTTTTTCCATCATCTGTTTTAGCTGTTGTTTTCAAATTCATCCTTCTTGCAGCCAAGGAGAGACATAAAACCACACCAAAGCCAAGGCTTAATTATGGGCAGATCTGGACTTTGGACAAAATAACAAGAGTATATAATAGGGCTGGGCAATATGATGATTATAATATCACTATTAGGATGTAGATAGGATGTGAGACATTGTGGACAGTATTTTTTATAACAAGCATAAATTCATAAATGGAAGCAACTGATTAAACGTTAGAATGTCACAATTTTGTACCGATTTCCCCCTTGTTTTTAGTATTAAATAATTAATTTTTGTAGACATAAACAGTTTTTGAATGCAACACTACTGTTTTGCTGGCAGTTTGTTAGCAAACCTATATATCACGATGCATATTGTGTATTGAAGAAATGTCTTCAAGTTTCACGATATGATACATTTTTGTCATATCACCCACCCCTAGTGTATACTCTAATAAAAGGTAGTGTAGATTGTAGGGCAGATACCTTGGCGGTGGCATGATTGAGCATCTCTTGCCAGGTTTGATCCAGAGTCTTATCTGCACCAAGGCCCTGCTCAGCCACATACACCATCTCCCGTGCAGCCGTGTGCATGGAAACGGCCCTCTCGTATCTAAGCGCAGCCTTCTGGGTCTCCTGCTGGGCCTAAGAGGTGCATAACAAAATCAGAAAGCATTAAGAGAGACAGGACCAAGCTGAGTAGGAGTAATCAAATGATATAGCAAGAGTCTGTCCTGGAAGTTCTGCTAAAAGAGTCTGAGTACTGAACCTTGTTCTTACAGATGCATTAATTCACATAGACATAATTAACAATACAAGTACCTCTTTAGCTAATCTCCGTGCCTCATAGTAAGGTCTGGCTTTCTCAATGCAAGAGCCCAGTTGAGAGCTTAGTGCATTGAGCTTCCTGGCTGAATCTGTAAATATTTTCCTGTAGCTTGACCTCTCTTCCTAGGGGAGTAAAAGATAAAATAAGAGTCATGTATTCATACATAATCAACTGTGTGCTGTTTGATCTGCATCATGTTTCAGAAATCTGTTCATTATGTACTGGATCACAAGTTTCCGTCATGGAAAAAATTAATACATAACATCAATAACTCATGCAATGAGTGATATATTGAGTTTAAACATATGGAGATGTTCTAAAATTCACCACAATAGGTCTTTTTTTCCTTCAGTGGCTTCAAAATTGTAGGGCATTCACAAATAATATCCAGTGAAGACTTCCCTGGAGAGAATGCGCTGCACTCTGCGTCTCTTTCTGTAATGTCTAAAACATTTGAGACATTTGCAAAGGAACTCGTACCATTGCTCCATACACAACATTTCAAGTTCTAAAATATTCTTAGGCTTGCAGATGTGGACTGCCTACAGGCTTTCAGTAAGGTTCAAATGCAAAGACTGAGATGGTCATCTTGTTAAAAAAACAATCCGTTTACACACAGTTTTTAACTTCCTGGCAGAGGCAACCTGTACTGAGGGTAAATTATTGTTGTATACCACACATATAGTCCTGAACCACTAGCCACTCAACAGCCTCAAAGCACTGATGATCCACCACCATATTTTACAATGGGTATGGTGTTTTTCTTATGCAGGGGAAGTTCAGACACTACAGTTTGTGGACTGTTTTCTTTTTTTTTTTTCTTGCAACCCTTCCAAACAACTTGTTCTTATGGATGTGGTGTCTAACAGTTGACTTTGATACTTGGCAAACAGGACTTCCAAATGTGTTTTTTTTTTATTTATTTTTTTATTACAGCTCTGATTGTGTTTAATGGTATATTAACCAGCTTAACATTAACAGTGAATTGAAACTTGGGTCTTCCCCGGGTCGATGAATAACATGATAATGGAAGACAAGGTTTTTACCTGAGTACAACCTAATATTCAGTCAAAAGAGTTTCAGGATACTATATATACACACACACACACACACACACACACATATATGTGCATGTGTGTGAGTTTGTGCATAATATACGTTTAGGAATGACAATTTGCAATTTGTAAAATTTGTCTAGGACAGAATTATATTACTTACAAAGGATTTTGTTAGTGGAAAGTAGTTTCTCTGAGAAATTTCACACCATTTTTTCATCTGATTGTTTTGCCTTTTCTCTTGAAGGGTGCTAACAGTTATGAAGTTAACTTTTACGGCAGCATTTTTTTTTTACAGCAGCAACTTTTTGCAGCATTATTCTACTTTTCTGTACATCTCAGAACTAACACTTTAGTGTTCGTAGCATTTTCTATATGTGAAACTGGCACACTATGGCACTGATGTTACCTCTAGCTGCAGCTCCAGCTGGTTGATCTCCTCACTGGCTTCATTCAGATGCTCCAGCTCCTCCTGGATCAAGTAGAACAGTTGCAGTTATCCAGCAAAATATCCATCCAGTGTCTCCATGATGCTGAACAACCTCAAATGTCAGGACCTAGTTACTTCTCAGTTACCTGTATCCTGGGGTCCAGCTCCTCATCAGGCTGTTTCTTATGCACCTCTAGCTCCTGTTGTTGTTGATCTAGCACTTCATACGCTTCAGTCTCTTCCCTTTTCTCAGACTCGCCATCAACGTCTCTGTCTTTACATTGCAAACCACAATCTTGTATTCTTCCTCCAAGACTTTTTTCACAGTTTTCTGTTTTCTGGACAGCCAGAGAACCGGGAGGATTCTCTCGCAAGCCAGTCTGCTCCATCTCCATGTTCTTCCTCAGTCTATCACACGACGACGAGTCTGACAATACGACTCGATACCAAACTATTTAGCTAACTAGCTAAAATGACCATAAAATGTTTACTGATTAACGTTAGTTGACTAGCAGATGCAGCGCTAATACATGTTCATGTTTATGTTTATGCTTATGTTTTCTCCTCCCTCTTCTCCTTTATCAGCTAGCTGTCCTGTGCTAGCCAGCTGACTTCCAAACATATTTTCTAAATCCGACGACCATAATTTAGTGACCTCCAATGCTACTAAACTATCTGCATAATAAATACACCGGAAAAATCACAAAATGAATAATGTTTTTATCATAATAGCTGCACACTCGGACTAAGTCAACAACACTAGCTACAAAGCGGAATGAGAAGTAAGGTTAATTCGAAAACGCGTAGGTGTGCGTGGGCAGCTCGGCTTCCGTAGATTGATGACGAAGGATGACGCTTTTGACTCGTGTCACGAATTTATGAAAAGTGTGCTCGAGTGTGTGGTTTATGTTTGAGTCAGATTTTTACATTGTACTTCTTCCCCCCCACAGATACCTTTATGTCATATGTCAATTAAGCAAGGAAGAAGACACTTCAGGAAGTGCTGTTACGGGAAAATAACCAACGACTGAATGGTGTGAAGTTCTGGGGCCCGTTTCAATAAGGAGGTTCAACCAACTCTGAGTTTAAACTTGAACTCTGAGTTGACTTACCCTGAGATGGGAAACTCGGAGCTTTCGGTTACAGAACAGCTGAAATGAGTTAGTTCAGTCAACTCTAACGAGGTTGACTCAGAGTTAAGCGCGTGCACCACTACTATAAAAAGCCATGATCAATAGAGTGCAGATATTATGAGTCACCATGGCAACTAATCTACTTTTTTTTTTAGAGTAACTTACCCAACACTGCTGTAATAATATCAGAAGTGAAACTGGAAGAACAGTACATTATTCAACCTAATTTTAATTTTAATCCTCTCCCGACGTAAATGTAACTCCCTGCGAATTAATGCAGCCTCCTCATCTACAGGATCCTCTACAAAAGGACGTGCCATTTTCACTTTTTAGACAGTCTGCAAGACGGAAATATGTGCAATGAATGAATGTACCAAAAGAATGAATGAGGTATTTAAATACCGCTTCCACTCTAAAAAAAAAAAAAGGGAGGGGGGGGGACGGGGACGGAAAGAAACTCCGAGTTTAACGAAGAAAACTGACTCTATCTCTTATCTCTTTAACTGACTCAGAGTACAGGTTACCTCTCTTTCAGAAACTGGCTTGACTTACCCTGCTTTCTCGGGTTTGAGATACCTCCGTTTCTGAAACGGAAAACCCAGAGTTTCCCACATTTCAGGGTTAACATACTCAGAGTTTTCACTTAACCACCTTTATGAAACGGGCCCCTGGTCATACTCTGGAGTTGATTAATTTCCCATAACAGCAAGTCCCAAGATGTTTTATTCCTCTTATACCACTGCAATTTGCCAGTGATTCCTTTTTTTATTAATAAAAAAAATGCCTCATCATACTTTTTATACGTTTATAGTTACAGTTATTATAGAATGTTTGTGAAACAAGTTAGTGCTTGGCAGCTATAAACAGTCATTCCCTCATCTACCTCTCTCTTTTTCTCTTGAAGTAGAAAGACAAGAGAAAAAGTAGAAAAACAAGTAGGAAAAACAAGCTTGTCATGTTACTGCGAAACCACCCTGCTGAAAAATCCAGCTTGGTTTTCAAATACAAATATTGTGTGTGTATGTGTGTGTGTGTGTATATATATATATATATATATATATATATATATATATATATATATATATATATATAATGAGAGAGAGAGTCAGGTCTGTAAGTATTTGGACAGTGACACAATTTTCATAATTTTGCCTCTGTACACCACCACAATGGATCTGAAATGAAGCCATCGAGATGTGACATGGGCTGCTACTTCTTATGTTTACACTATTTCAGCAACTTATATTATACTCTTTGCACTATTGTCACTGGATTCACTTTCTAATAGAACTGTGTACTGGTTGGTGCTGCACTGGGACTTACTGAGCCCATTGTCTATATCAGTAGTCATTGTACTGTCTTGTGCTGTCTGTACATGTTTGCACTTGTGCACTTTATGTAAATTTATGTAGTCCCTTGTAGTTCTGTGTTGTTCTGTGTTTGTCTTATGTAGCACCTTGGTCCTGGAGAAACATTGTTTCGTTTCACTATGTACTAACTGGCTGTATTTGGTTGAAATGACAATAAACTCCACTTGACTTGACTTGATTGAAGTGTAGACTTTCAGATTTAATTCAAGGTGTTTAGCAAAAATATTGCATTAACTGTTTAGGAATTACAGCCATTTTTTTTTTTACAGAGTCCATCTATTTTCACAGGCTTGTAATTGGACAAACTAACAATCATAAACATTAGGATTATTTTTAATACTTGGATGAAATCCTTTGCACTCAATGACTGCCTGAAGTCTGGAACCCATGAACATCACCAAATGCTGAGTTTATTGTTACCAGTGGTTTTTCATCTTGAGGTAAACTGCCTGTATTCATGAAGGTGTCTCTTGATTGTAGACTTTGATAATGATATACCTACCTTCTCCAGAGTGTTCTTGACTTGGCTAGATGATGTGAAGGCGTTTATCTTCAGCAACGAAAGAATTCTGCAGGATCTACTTTAGTTGTCTTCCGTGGCCTTCCAGGCTTTTTTGGTGTTGCTGAGCTCGCCAGTGCATTCCTTCTTTTTAAGAATGTACCAAATTGTTGATTTGGCCAGACCTAAACTTTCTGCTATATCTCTGATAGGCCTGTTTTTTCCCCAGCCTACTGATGGCCTCCTTCACTTGCATCAACACCTCTTTGGACCGCATAGTGGTAGTTCCCATGAACAGCTACCAAATGCAAATTCAATGTTTGGAATCAACTCCAGACCTTTTATCTCTTTAATCTGTCAATAACAAGCAAGCAGGCCACACCTGGCTATGAAACTGCTTATCAGTCAATTATCCAATTACTTTTGAGCCTGTGAAAAAAATGGAGGTACTCTGTTAAAAAATTACTGTAATTTCTAAACAGTTAATTCAATATTTCTGTTGAACCCCTTGAATTAAAGGTGAAAGTCTACACTTCAATCACATCTTGACTGCTTCATTTCAAATCCATTGCGGTGGTGTACAAAGGCAAAATTACAGAAATTGTGTCACTGTCCAAATACTTATGGACTTGACTCTCTCGCTATATATATACAAAAGTTCACCCTTCCTACTTCTACAATCATTACCTTTATAAAAGCAGATCTTCTGGCAGTTTGGTGTTTTGGAGAACTCGTGTGTGTCTACATCATGCCAAGAAGAAAGGACATCAGCCATGACCTCAGAGAAGCAACTGTCGCTGCTCATCAATCTGGGAAGGGTTATAAGGCCATCTCCTAAGAATTTGAACTTCACCACTCAACAGTGAGAAGGACTGTTTACAAATGGAGAGCCTTCCAGACAGTTGCCAATCTACCCAGGAGTGGGCGTTGCAACAAATTCAGTCCAAGGTCAGACCGTTTAATGCTCTGAGATATAAAGAAAAACCCGAGAGCTACATCATGTGACCTAATGGCCTCTATAAGCACATTAAATATTTATGTTCATGACAGCACAATCAGAAAAAGACTGAACAAGTACGGCTTTCATGGAAGGGTGGCTAGGAAAAAGCCCCTTCACTCCAAAAAGAATATTTCCAAAATTTCTCCAAACCGATGTGACGATTGAAAAACTCCTACAGAAAATGTTTACTTTATTAAGTTATTGTCACTAAAGGTGGTTCTACATGTTACTGAATTATAGGGTGTATATATTTTTCCCACCTGATTTCTAAATGTTGGTTTACTTTTAGGGGAAAAAAATACTACTCACTGAAATCTGTTGTGTTGATTTTTTTGTCACCTGAGGTTGTGTGTTTGTGTATCGAAGTCGCTGGGGACTACACAACTATTATTTAGGCCCTGATAAATAAAAACATAGAATTGAAGGAGGGTATACTTTCTTTTTTCCATGACTATATATAGCTTTGGCCTAAAACTCTTAATGATGCACAGAGGCTGTCGGTTAAAATATAACAAATGTTTGCTTTATTTTCCCCAAAATTTATTAAATCCCAAAAATTTTAGTATAACATCAGTCTGTGATCAAAGCTACCAGTCGATGTTCTCCAACAAATATAGATTTAAAAGCTACATGTTCTACCCAAAACAACACATAACATCCACCACCACTTAAGCACAAACATCACATATAATCATTTAAACAAAGCTATCAAAGATTGAAGGCACTTGAAAGAGGTTTCAGATTGCAAAGTGACTGGTGGATAAAGAATATTTGCATCAAGGCTCTGATGATTATCTGTCATGTTTAAAGAAAAATCAGTATAAATCACATTTGATGGCAACTTGGTGTAACAATCCCAACAAATCTATATATCAAACACTGAAGGTATATATTCTTCTCTCTCCATTAAAAAAAAAAGTTAGCATTGACCTGAGATATGGAAATCAACTACTCTACAATATGCTCTTTGGTCTTGTGTCATTTTCGACCTTTGCTTTTCCAATCTGTTGCTTAGTTTGAAGTGTCTCTGAAGTTATGTTCTGCACAACGAACATTTCCAAATATAGACCAAATAAAATTAACTTATTTTGGGCATGGATGCTAAACACATTTAGAACACATTTGCACCATGACACATCATTGTGGACCAATTTTTACAATATAATTTCTTTGTACTGACTACACAGATTTTCCCCCAGTACGCACAGGCTGTATCAACTCCAACTTGGATCATACTTTGTCCAACCAACAGGTGGTGCTATATAGATCCGCGTTCCTTGTGAAAAGAAGCTGACAACGCCTCGATAACCAGCTCTTGGCACTCCAGACTTCAAGTCATCCATGAGTCCAAGACCTCGTGCTAGTGTTTTAAAATCCTGTGCACTGGAATACTGCAGCCGAAACGGGCCGGGCCCGGACAGCTTCCCATTTTTCAGCTCCTCCAGTGTCACAACAGGAGCACTGTAAACCTCCTTCTCAAAAGCTTGATCATATTTCTTCTGCTCCAAATAAGACAGATCTAAATTTGTAAAAGGCACAAATTCGGCATTGAGTTTAATAAAACGGAGATACTTGTCATAGAACTGACCCAAACTCACACCCTTACGGCCGAACGTCAAAGTTCTAGAGATTTCCGGACGAATGCATGACCGGTCTTTGCGCTGATTGGGATGCCGCATCCAGTCATCCCAAAATGAGGCTGGCCATTTTGGCTCAAGCTCCATCCAGAGCTCCTTCAGCAGCATCCACCCAAGCCCTGGGAAAAAGTCTGTCCTATATAAGAGGCTTGATTTCGCAGGATCTACGTATCCGTCCCTGCCATTGTCATTCCAGGCAGACACGCACCACAGAGTTGGGTCTGACTGCAGTACAGGGTGGAGGGCTTTAAAGTACTCAAAGAAGTCTGGGCCCACCTGAAAGAGAGGAAGAACTAGATCAGGTACATGACAAATTGAAGACAGCATTCTGAAAGACAAATCTGGCCAATCTAGAGCCCAGATGATATAACAGCTATATTAAGGTTAAACAAACTTAGCAGTGCCTGTATCAGGTATGCAGATAAAACACTGATAATGTCTCTAGAAATATTCTACGGAAAATAGTAAAAGGAGGCAAATAATATGCATTCAAAGACAATTCAGGACTTCGTGTCGTACAGCATTCTACCTAGAATATCTATTAAAATACATTTGCTGACCTATTTATTAGGAACACCTGTACAACTGCTCATTCTTGCTATTATCCGATTAGCCAATCATGTGGCAGCAGTGCAATCCCTAAAGTCATGCAGATACAGATCAAGAGCTTCAGTTACTGTTCACATCACACATCAGAATGGGGGAAAAAAGTGAACTCAGTGACGGAGTGTGGCATGGCTGCATGACGGGCTGCTTTGAGTATTTCTGAACCTACTGATCTCCAGGGATTTTCACACACAAGAGTCTCTAGAGTTTACACAGACCAGGCAACATTTTCCAATCTTCAACGTCCAGTTTGGGTGAACCTGTGCCCAAGATACTGTCAGATTCCAGTTCTTGGCTGACAGGAGTAGAACCTGATGTGGCCTTCTTCTGTTGTAGCCCATCCACCTCAATGGCTGACATTTTGTGCATTCTGAGACGCTTTTCTGCTTGGCACGGTTGTAAAGGGTGGTTACTGATTTACCATAGCCTTATGTGTAGCTTGAACCAGTCTGGCCATTCTCCATCTGTCCTCTCTCATCAACAAAGCGTTTCCACACACAGACCTGCTGTTTTTTTGTTTTTTTTTTCACACCAATCTGTGTAAACTCTAGAGAAAATTGTATGTAACAATTCCAGGAAACCATCAGCACCTGACACAGTCATTCCTGCCTGTCTGAAACCAGCGACCATGCCACAGTTAACGTCACAAAGATCACATTTTTTTTCCCCATTCTGATGTTTGATATGAACATTAACTGAAGCTCTTGACCTGTGTCTAAATGATTTTATGCATTGTGCTGCTGCCACATGATTGGCTGATTGGATACCTGCATAAATAAGCAGGTGTTCATATTACAGTGAATGGTGAGGGTATATATAAAATACATATAAAGCATACTAGGACGGCCATCCTCCCCAATAGTCGTGAAAGAGTCATTTGGTAAATTAGCCTCAAGCTGACCTCAAGCTAACCAGTGAGGTTTTAGTTACTGAGTAAACACCTGCTTGTTACATAGACCGTAGTTCCTGCCAAAAAGGCAGGCTATACACTAGCAGTCAAAAGTTTTGGACACATTCTGAACAGATAATTTTCACTTCCTTAAAGACATTCTGATAAAGGCTTATGGTTCATATTTGCTTCTAAGCCTAATGTAAATAGTGAAGTTAATTCTTGTGTATAAATCTATTTCTGAATCAAAATAGTTTTTTAATAAGTAAAAAAAACAAAACTACTTTTTAAAAAGGATGAAGGTCCCTCAAGAAGCTGATCGTAAAAATGCAGAGAGTGTACAATGCTTCATCAGAAATACTTTTAAGAATTTAAAATATAAAATATTAAATTTTGACTGAACACTTTTCTTGGTCACTGTCCAATTCCAAGTGTTATTTCATAGAGTTTACATCTCTATTATTATTCTATAGAGGTAAAAAAATAAATAAATAAAAAATGAAGCAACCCTTCCATGAGCAGGTGTGTCTAAACCTTAGACTGGTAGTGTATGTTACATTATGTACACTACATTAAGGATATTTCTTTCTTTATGTGAAATCTGTTTAAAGCTTAAGTGTAAGAATGGTTTCTTTGTTGGATCTAAAGTCGGTTCAGCAGTTTCAGCTGACAGCACATGTGAAATATTTATCTTTCAACCACAATACAGAGTTAAACCAGACAAACTGCATTATTTATAACTTGACAACTATAATCATTCAGACTTGTTATTTTGTCCACTCGGGAAATGTGGGACTTTTTCTTAACTTCTTCCTGTAGGTTTTGAATTATAGTTTAATATTTGTATTTGTACTTTTTTTTCTGGAGTAAGTCTCAATTAAATTATTGGTGTCTTTTTAATCTTTGATCATCTAAAATTATACTGCTTGAGATTATTTGTTAGCAGATTTTTTTTTTTTTTTCAAGATTTTCATATCAGTTGTGCCCTAAATTGCACATTGCATCATCTTACATTGAATTCAGATGCATTCAATCATATGCACATGAAAGAACAGATAACTGCTGTTATGCTTCTAAATGATAGCTGACATATAGCTTTGATGTTAAACAGATAACGAGAATGTATACCTCCAAATCATCTTCCACAATGATGACAGCAGAGTATGAGAAGGAGTTGAACACCTGGTTTAGAGCCCAACGGTAATGTCTTGAGATTTTGTAGTAACCCTGGAACTTATTGTGCCCTGCAGGCACCGAGATCTCCGACAAATCAGGCTGCTTAATGTGAGTCAGTTTACTGCCGTATGAGGCGATCATATCGGCGGTCTCCGTGTGTCCACAGTCCTGGCTCACGATGATGGGGAAGAGTTCAGGTGATGGACGATACTCGAGGAGTTTGTCCACGCAGCGTTTCACTGTCACTCGGTTACACGCCATGACCAAGATGGGAATAACCGCGCCGGATGACAGGAATTTATTCCTCACACTTGTAAAATTACTTCTGGTATCTAATTTACTGCTGAAAGCTGTGCTGTTTTTTTTAAGCTCTTCCCACAGTGACTTATGGCTCTGGATCTGGAGAAGGATTTTGTTCTGGGACTCAAGTTCCATTTCGAATGCACTAATTAAATGAAGCAATTTCTCCACAATGTCGTTGTTTTGTGGATCTTTTTCTGCTGAAATAGACTTGCCTCCTTCATATCCAGGAGACCGTCCCAAGAGAACAAATATAAGAAGGGCATTCCAAGCAATAAACAACAAAGCGACACAAATAATTAGAGAACCTTTCTTGCGGAACATGGCTAAAGTGGACCTTAGGGTGTCAGGGCAGCAGAAGTGTATCATATGTTGAACAGGGCGTCGGGGAGGTGCAAGTTCTCACTAGCCGAATCATAAGGCAGGAAGTGAGATATCCAGTACACATGAATACAATGCGTGGCTAGGAGAACGGGTAAAAAGTCTGACAGAAATCATCAGAAGTGGTGCTGTAATAAAGGCGGAAGGCAAAGAAGGACATGTTCATTGTTTTTAAATAAGGTCATTGGTGCTTTGGCGAGCCGTTGAATTTCAAGCCAAAATCCAAGGTCACAGAGGTGACTGTAAAAAGGAAAGAATGTGTTATTAGAACCTAATTAAGCATACATTATTATTAGTAGTAGTAGTAGTAGTAGTAATGATCATAAAGCCAGTGCCCAGAAACACGCTCTAAGTCACCATAAGGTGATTAAGATTGGATTTAATCAGAATTGAAGCTGGGCAAAATATCAACATTGCACAATTTAATATCAATTACATCACTGTACATTTTCCATTAGTACTTTTATAACATTAACGTGAGAATCTGTTGGACGTTAAAACAGGTTTCATTTTTTCCTTATTTCCATTGTTATTTATTTTTGTAGATGTTAAATCAACATAGCACCACAACCACTGTTTTTCATCGCTCTAATGTGGCTGTTGTGTTGCTGGCAGTTTGTTAACACTCTTAAATATTGTGATGTATATGAAAGTTCTGGAGTAATGTTTGCAAGTATTGTAATATGATATACTTACCGCAACACCATTCGTAATATGAAGCTGAAGGGGTGGGGATGAGGTTTTCAGTTACACTAGTATGCATAACTTTGAAATAGTGAACAGATAAGCTTAATATTCAGTAGATTTAAGAAATATGATCTGAACTGATCTGCTTATATTGCTTATATATGTAAGTCTAAAAAAAAAAAGTTGAAAGCTACTTTTTTTTTGAATAAACACATGGAGACTATAGATCTATGATCTTACTAAGGGTAAGTAGCAGTGTGGTGGTTACTTTCAGTGCTGGATAGTTTCACTTACAGATAATATTCCTCTATTTCTTAACAGTTAACCCCACTTCCACACAATAATACTGGAGTATTAGCACTTTTAAGTGTGAAGGCAGCAGCTTGGCAGCCAATCAATAATCTAACCTGTAGATATCAACCTTCCTGAACATCCTTATAAGATAACTATATAACAGCTAATCCACCCTTTCAGCTGATAAAGGGTTAACTGGTGTCTGTTCATCAGCATCTCCTCCAGCTAAAGCAAATACATAACCTATTGTAACTACATTCACTTACATGAGGATAGTCGGTTCCCATTCTCCTCCATTTCTCTCACTGAAGCTCCAGATAAAAAAGAAAGCAGAGAAGTAAACTGAACATTTACAAAATACTGTAGGTCAACATTCCTTAGTTCATGCCTCATAAGTTTGTGGGTTTTTTGTTGTTGTTGTTGTTGTTTATTTTATTTATTTAATTTTAGTCTTTTTAGTTTTTAGTATATCACACCAGCTTCTGGCTTCGCTGACGAGACAGTCGTCGGTTTACTTCCGGATGGCGCTACATGTCGGAAGTCCCGCCCACCTTCACCTAATCCGGGTGTGTGGCCGTGACATGTGCGAGAAAAACAACCTGCAAGAAAAGTTGTAAAGCAAACACCTACAGTATAATAGTCTCAGAACAGGGTCTGGCAAAGTCAAAGGTTTATTTTATTTTATTATAGTTCGCCTTTTTCACTGGTCACCTGAATTGAATGGGTTTAATACCTCAATAACTTAAAAATAAGCAGACCTATTTATAACTTGTCAACTTGGACCTAATGTTAGTGGAAAGTTCAGGAGTTAAAGGGTGGTTACCGTTATAGGGGTCACTAGCTGTAAAAACTTTCAGAAACCCTGTTTTTATTATTATTATTATTATTATTATTATTATTATCACCAGCCTGGTTGACATGGGGTAAAGAGAGAATCTAAAATGCAGGCCATAGGGCAATGGCAACACCTGTGAAAATTGTTGACAAAAACATTGTCTTAAACCTTAATGCCTCTTATTTTGATCATGTCTGAGTCTACTTTGGCATTTTATTACATTTTAGTACATTTTATTAAGAATTTTTCATTGTAACAGTTTTAGTCAATATCATTTCGTAGGTATAGGTTTCATTTCTGAAACCATAATGAACTATGTTGTTGGTATAGCATAAAGATTAGAAGTTTCAGGTTCTGAGCCTCTTTGGCTTTATCCTTCATTCTATGGTGACATACGCATGTCGACTCAACAGGTTTTTCTGCAAAAACAGCAACAGGAAGTATAATAGAATCAACATTGTACAAAAGTATGTAGTGAATCTTGTTTTATTAGTTATTGTACTGTCTTGTGCTGTTTGCATGTTTGCACATGCACTTTATGTAGTAATGTGTAGTCTCTTGTAGTTTTGTGTTGTTTTATGTAGCACCATGGTCCTGGAGGAACATTGTTTCATTTCACTGTGTACTGTACCAGCTGTATATGGTACAAATGACAATAAAGTCACTTGACTTGAAATCCTGTAGAGCTGCTACCATAAATGCTCTGTGACTCAGTGCAAACTGTGAGTGATACTATGCAGATTTAAACATTACACCTAAAACAAATGATCCCTACTGTTGTATGTCTGAACTTTACATTAAAATGGTTTAAATTAAAAAAGAAATCACAAATAGTGTGTTCACATCCAATATAACTGAGCAGCAAAAGCATGTTTTTTTTTTCCACCAGAGCTTTGAAGCTTATATATTTAACAAGTAATGAAAGCTTATACACACCAACTAGAAATATACAAACCCATAATCAAACTCAAAATCATTATCCACTTTCCTCATATCTTTGCTTAAAAACTAAAATTGAATTTAAAATGCAACATTTAATGAAACATGTTTTGATTTTGTGGTAAGAAGAAAATCTGTGCAAATGAGGAATCATTCAAAGAAGCTCACCAAAACAAGGCTGTGATCTGATGATAAAAGAGGCTCTGTGGTCATCAGGGGTTTCTTCTGCTTCTATACAGTAAATTACTATTACCTTAAAAACACTACAGCTATACTCTATATGGCCAAAAGTATGTCGACACCTGACCATCACACATCTATATGGCCTTCCCTAAACTTTTGCCACAAAGTTGGAAGCACAGAATTCTCTAGAATGTCTTTGTATACTGTAACATTAAGATTTCCTTTCACTGAAACTAAGATCCCCAAACCTGTTCCAGTATGGCAATACCCCTGTGCACAAAATGAGGTCCATAAAGACATGGTGTTCCAAGGTTGGTGTAGAAGAACTCGAGTGGCCTGCACAAAGCCTTGACCTCAACCCCACTGAACTGGATGAACTGGAACACCAACTGTGCACCAGGCCTTTTTGCCAGACATCAGCACCCAACCTTTTGTGCTCTTGTGGCCAAATGGGCACAAATCCCCACTGCCATGGTCCAGTGGAAACTACTGGAAAGCCTTCTCAAACAAGTAGAGGCTGTTATAGCAGCAAAGGGAGAACAACTCTATATTAATGCCAATGGGTTTAGAATGGGATGTTCAATACCCAGGTGTGTATAAGTAGTAAGTGACCTAAAGACATACAGTATGATAGACATTCTCTGATTCAGGATTGTATCTACCCCAAGCAGAGTCCTAGAACACACAGCTGACTGATGCGATTAGGAAAAGTTTAACACTGTGCACAGCAGTGGACTGGACTAGAGGTAGTGATGGCTGTCAACCATTCTGTTGACAGCTCCAATTTTCATTCAGAGAGCACGTGGGCGACATCTGCTGGTAAACCAGAACTCTACATCTGGGATCTCTTGAAATACAATCATGCACATTGATGAGATATTTCTGATTACCATCTATCCTACACAGAAGCCTTGAGCCTATCCCAGGGGACACGGGGCACAAGGCACACACACTCATTCACTATTGACAATTTAGAGAGGCCAATCAGCCTACAATGCATGTCTTTGGACTGGGAGGAAACCCCCGAAACACAGGGAGAGCATGCAAACATCACACAGGTAGGGTGGAGGCGGGAATTGACCCCCCAACCCTGGAAGTGCGAGGCAACTGTGCTAACCACTAAGCCACTGTTCCCCCCATTAGTCATGTGATTCACCGTGTTCCGGAGCCTCGGGGTCAGGAGTAACATCATTAACTGGACGTCCATACTGACTTGCACTAACCCGGAACTTCTTGCTCTTTGGAGTCCCTGGGCCATTTACATTTTTATCACATCTTTAAGTATATATGTTACAGGTCAATTAATGGATCATATACTATGTGTCACTCTAAAACTTTATTACCTACCTGGCCCAGGTGTGTTTGCATCAGGAAAGAAAAAAACTGAACCATCTGTGGGATTGATAAACTCTTATTAACCAAATGAATGGAATATTATGCCAAAGTATTAATCAATCACCTAATATTACCTATGTTTAATCCAAACAATTATTACAAAGTATTATCACAGATTTGCATGTACGCTATGTGGCCAAAAGTTTGTGGACACCTGATTATCACGTTCATATGTGCTTGTTAAACATCCCATTCCAGATTTAGTCCCCCCTTTGCTATTACAATAATCTCCTCTCTCTTCTGGGAAGACTTTTCACTAGATTTTGGAGTGTTGCACAGTGAGCATTTCAGTTCATCCCAAAGAGTGGGTTGAGGTCAGGGCTCTGTGCAGGACACTCAAGTTCTTCCACTCCAACCTTGGCACACCATGTCTTTATAAACCTCACTTTATGTATGGGGGCATTGTTATGCTGGAACAGGTTTGGGCCTCTTAGATGCAGTGAAGGGAAATTGTAATACTACAGCATACAAAGACATTCTATACAATTGTGTGCTTCCACACTATGGCAACAGTTTAGGAAGACTCACATATGGGTGTGATGGTCATGTGTCCACAAACATTTGGCCATATAGTGTATGTCGAGGTGTGTTATCAGTTATGTGTTATCAGACAATTTACAGCAATTCACATTTCTAGGTGTTTTTGTTGCATCAGCAAATTGCAAGTATGAAGAACCAAGGGGAATATTTTATAAGAATCCTGAAAGTTTTCACTTTATACTATATGAATAAATGGTCAAGGATGTCCAAACTGTGATCCACAGCCATTCAGCCTACAGGCTATTTTCAAAATATGATTAAAGGAAGAATTTGTTTAAAAAAAAAATAGAATTGAGAGATTTTTCATCTTACCAAAAATAAAGTTGATTGCCAAATGTTTACTGCCATCTTCAGTAACTGGTCAGGGTGCAAGATGGGAGATTTCACCCCAGATGATATGCAAGTCCATCACAGGGCACCACTCACACACATTCACACCTAGGGACAATTTAGCATAGCCAGTCTGCCTACCTGCATGTTTTTGAACAGCGGGAGGAAACCAGACAACCCAGAGGAAACCCACACAAACCTACACCTATGAAGATGGGTAGAACATGCAAAACTTCACACAAACAGTAACCCAAGCCCAGGACCTGGAGCTGTGAGGCGGCAACACCAGACACTGCAACACCCATCACTATTACAATAAACCAAATAAAAAGCGGATCAGCTTCCCATCTTTTCCACTTTGGTCTAATATTTGTTTCAAAGCGTGAATGATGTTAACTAAGTTTATGAAAAATTTGGGGAGACTTGATAGCACAAAAGAAATAAAAAGAAAAAAAGAAGAACAAAGCGAATGCTGTTTTGTGCTTTTGGAAACTCACATGAAGAGTTCAATTAAGTAAAAAACAGAACCATTATTTTTTATTTTGTTTGTAGTTATTCTGTAGCATGTGATTCCATTTTCTTTTCTCCATATGGGCCATAATAATAATTTTTAAAAAAATCTCAGTACCCTGAATTTACATTAATTGGCAAAGAATGTGACACAAACACTTGTTTAGCATTGTTTTTTTTTTTCATAATATTGTCAAAGCTAGCACAGGTAGAGAAATCTAGATCACCTGACCTCATTTTTAAAGATGTTTTGAAGGAAATGCAGGTTTCAGGTTACAATCCACTAGAGGGCAGCTGCATCTAGCTAGTAAATGGTTAAAGATTAAAGGTTTAGGTGTGTAACCTTGCAACCAGTCTCACACACTTGAAATACACTTGATTTGAAATGCCCTGACTGAAGTACCATGTATGCAAAATGTCCAACAAATGCTCCTTTATCAAAGTATCAAACTCAGTATAACATATGACACTCAGTATGTATTAAACTCCTGAGTGCTGCATGGGCAAGTCACATTTTTAAATCTTATCCTAATAAAAATGAATTTTGACCCAATGCTGGATTACATCTCAGTGTTGACACCTAAAATGTGGATGATTATATATGGGCCACTTTTGGTCCACTTGCTATTACCATAACTGACCTGTATGTGCCTATACTCAATCATTAAAAACATGTGCACATCAATGTGGACAACATAATTTTATTGTTGATTTTCTGTATAAATGTTATTTACAGGTAGTGTACTATTACAGAAAGAATTGCATCCCACGACCCCTACCACCCATCCATATGAGAGAAGTTTATGAGGCATGAGGCATGTGTGAAGAGGCACTTCCAGGTGGCTTTGCATTTCCAGGTGAGCTAATGTCTAATCATCGTTCAATACTTAGTGCAAGAAAAAGGCCACCAAAGTCAAACATGAGGACAGGGTGGAAAACATGCTCTACATTGGCAAATCAGGAGCAGTGTATCCAGACACTGAAGTAAGCCAATGATTTAATGGACTGCCAGGATCAGATTGCTGTTACTTGATCTTCAGGACCTGTGGGATGTCCTAAATAACAGCTTTAGAAGACATTGTGACCATCTGCTTGCTAACAGCCAGTAGCGTCATTGGCTGTCATTATGTCTTGGTGGCACAGCTGCACATTCAGTCAGTGGTATTTGTGATTACGCATGGTACTGATAGACCAAACATAAAACAACTGTACTTAATGTACAAAATGTTGTTTTTTTTTTTATGTTTATTGTTATATATCCAACAGCATTTGCATTTCTTTTTACATCGGTACCAACACTTCCTTGTAACAATGCTAAAAATACTCTGGAAACAAGAAGATTAAAGAAACAGTAATGTTGATTTGTTCCTGAATGCTCTCCAGTGACATCTATTTTTGGAACAGAAAATAAACGCAGCTTGTTATAACCTGCAACAAGGAAGCTAAAACATGCTAACGTACAAATACACCTCAATCATGTATACCACTGTGAAACTTAAGACAGGGTGTAGGGACATTTGGGTTTCATAGCTTTTTCCTTTTTTAGTAACTATAATAGTCACAGTACGTGTTTGTAGTATTTCCATCTGGTGATTATTTCTATTCAGATACAACAGAAGGTTCTTTTGCCTATCCTTTACACAGTTAAAGTTGCAGCCTTCACAAAAAGCCTTTTTGTATTAGGCCACTGACACAAAAGGATGATGGCAAGGCCAACAGATATGTTTCAGCCATGTTGTCTTCACGTAACAATACCAACTCCTATAGTTTGGTTTGCTCTCTTACTCTTAGGTTCCCTTCCTCAGTTCACCTTATAAGTTTTACCTCCCACTACCCATTAGTCATGTTGTATTCAACATTGTCCCCATGTGGAGGTCTCTTTCCAAGAATCACGTTGGGCATCACCACAAAGGTCAAAATGCCCACTATTACCAGAGCCACCGCGATCACAATGATGGAGACCACCACGGTGTAGTAGCAATTATTGGACTGGAACACCCTTCCCATATGACCTCTCACCCTGTTTGGAGGTCTGCCCACATTTACAATTGTAGTCGATCCGAGACCTTCCTCTACGGCCCCAACTGGCAGAACTGTGCTCTTCTTACTGAAGCAGCTTGTTAGAGGAGCATTCTTGAGGACCAGTTTGCCTTTGCTGCGTTCAAAGCGCACAGACTGAGCCTTCTGCATCTGAGGTGGCAACTTGCGGAAAACGTTCTCATTGTTGCCGAGCTGTGGCAAATCTCGGCCATGCCGGATTTCTGTCAGCTCCCGGCACACGGGGCATGACAGCTTCTTGATCTCCAGAGACGTGACGTTGATGCGAGCCAGACACTCTAGGCAAAATGTGTGGCCACAGGAGAGCAGCTTAGGAGTCTTAAAGACATTGTCATAGTTGCAGAAGCAGATGGGACACTCCGTTTCGTCTAGGTTGTCCTTGGGATAGTTAGTAATGCCTTTGCTGCTTTTCCTTGAGCCACGTCTGGCCTCTTCACTCCGACCACGCTCCCTCCTTCCCCCGTGTTCCTGTGCTCGCTCCCTCTGTCTGCCACGTCGCTCTGAATCACTGCTACGACTCCGCCGATGGGGTATTTCACATTTTTCTGGCTTCTCCAGTGCCCCCTGTCGGTTAATGTCCTTCTGGTCATACTGAGGTTTGATGTTTGGTCTGAACTTCTCCTGGCCTTCTGCTTCACTTGCTTGGTTGTCAGTCATGGCACAGAACTTCAGAGGTTTAGAATGGAAGAGCAAAATACTCCGGGAAGCAGCCACCCTATAGGATCAGATGAAGTGATATGTTGTCAGAGATTTGAGATACAATACAAATACTGTCATCAGTAACATGAGTCTGAGGTGAAGGTCTAATATTTGCAAGCATGAATCTAGAAAATTGTAGTAAAAAGGCACATAAAGGTACAAATGCTAGTCACTTGGATGGTACCATAAAAGCAACACCTTTTGTACCTTTAGTTATATAGTAATAAAGAGAGAAAGTAGCCTTACAGAAAAAAATGCCCCACCCATACAAACAGAAGCAAAATAAAACAGTTCACATTTATTTGTACCATAAAAATGTTTGGTTTATTAGATAGTATAGGATCATATGTACACTGCCCTCCAAAAGTTTGGAAACGCCTGAACAAAATAGGGTTTTTGGGCAATATCAGCATAAATCCTCTTTAGTTAGTGACCATTTTGCATTGATAATAAGGGACAACACTAGGCATCCGAGCAGTCAGTTTATTCAAACATTGACTTGATATATTACTCCAAGCCTCCTGGAGGATTGCCCAAAGA
>CM040988.1:17433428-17473496 GCA_022985145.1 Pangasius djambal
TGTTATGTTCATGTTTATGTTCATAAACTTTTTATTTAATAAAATATGTTTTCATAGTTTGTGTTGTCCCTTATTATCAATGCAAAATGGTCACTAACTAAAGAGGATTTATGCTGATATTGCCCAAAAACCCTATTTTGTTCAGGCGTTTCCAAACTTTTGGAGGGCAGTGTATATCAAGGTAAGGCAATGGCCAAGAGTGACATAACAGTGAATTGAACATGTAGTGTATAGACAAAAATAGAGACAAACAGGTCCAAACTATTTTTGTAAATCAGCACAAACAAATTACACTAAAAAGCTTTTTGGCTTTAATAACTTGAATTAGGTTTGACACACTGTTATATCACTCTTGGCCATAGACTTGCATTAAAATATATTGATTCTAATATCTTATCAACCAAAACAGCACAAACCATTTTTGAAACACAAATCAGCACAAATTAATGACATACGTTTTATTATTATTTTTTTTCTATGGGGCGCCAATTTTAATTGAAATGCAACATAGTACCTTCTCCCTGAAAGTGTGTACAGCGGCATAGGAGCGTTATATCATATTACATGGAAAATGTGTTTTGTATACATTCTGACTGCAAGTGTGTCATTCAGCAGGGACATTCCAGGGTGTTTCTTTTTTTAGTAATCATCATAATTTGTTATAATATGTATTGGTTGTAAACAATGACCCAAAAAAAAAATAAATAAAATAAAATAAAAATAAAAAATACACATTTTATTATACATATTTTTAAACACCTAGGAGTAACTAACATTCTGTTACACGGTTCGCTTACATGCATGGAGCCACTGAGTCAATTAAACCCAGACAACTCAGTGTTTTATATTAGTTTTTCTAATATTTAAACAGTGTTTTAAATAGAACTTTTGTTTAGTTATCATTAGGACAAAAACATTTCATATCTAGATTTAGTAAAAAGTTATTAGCAAAAAAAAGTGCCACAACAATAGGGGGAAGATTTGTGTTCATGGGCTATTACACATTTGAATGCATACAACACAAAGTTAGTAAATAAAAATTCATGATTATATTATACAAGCAGTTTCCCCTTTGTTGAGATATCTAACCAAATGCATATTGCTGTTCGTGAATCATTGTCAGGACAATTTCTGGGAATCAGGAACAATCATGACAGCACTCAAAGGAATAGTTTCTATTGTTTGGTTTTAATAAGTTTATAAGAAATGTGTTAATCGACACATTTCTGCTTTATATTTGTGCTCTCTTGGTAGCAGTAGCTCAAACATGAGACTATTATGAATGATAATATTAGCCCATCCAGTACAAAGATTATTTAAAATGTATTTTAAAATTTTTTTATTCCCTGCCGTTGCAGATCTGCACATACAAATGCTCAGTGTAGAAACATGTCAGCAGAGAAGGTTATTTTAAAAAAAAACAACCTTTATTAAATAACTCAGAAATGCTAGTTCTGAATTAGTACTGTTTAGTAGGACTGAAACAGGAGCATTTGCCATTTAGTAACATCGTGTAACCTCAAAACACTGCACAAACTTTTAATGTGAAATACGAGCAGCGACGTAGGTGATGAATAGTCTGTAAGGGAATAAGGCTGTGTACAACTGAATAAGATAAAGGGTCTGAGTTGGGTCTGATATGAAACTCAGTTTCCTGGCGCAGTTCTGTTATCTACCCGTGAAGAGCTTACAGAGTGTGTGTTACACGGCATATTTATTCAAGATACACAAGTGGATGAATCCTCTCCTAGCTTCTTTCAGTTGACAAACCTTCCACATATCTCAACCTACTGCCTCAAATTTCCTGTTACTTTGTCTCTAGCAGGTGCCAAGATGAGTTTATAATGCACTTATGCTGCTTTAAAATGGCTTGCAGTCCCAAAATGACCTTTGGAAATGAAATTAAATCAAGCAGGTGTACATAAATAGCACCTTTAGTGGATAATGACAGATCTAAACAGCTCAGATATCAACAGAGTAAGTGAATTAGTCAGTGTTACTGAGTGCAAAAGTGATTCAGAGAGATATTAGTAAGCCTTTCGTCTTACCTCCAGAGGCTTGGATCTTCAGATATAGTCCAAGCTTGCTTGGCTCCAACAACATATATTCCAGTCTAGGTGCGAGTCTTGCTTTACACTCTTCACCTTACTTCACGATCCATGCAGACTGCAGTCGTTCTGTGTGTCGTTCTCTTTCTGGGTTGATATTATTCCTTTTCCTCCTACTCACCTGTGCTAATCATCACTCACCCTCCCCTCCAGGCCAGACCTGTTCTACTGGTCCAGGTAGAATTTGAACTTTCAGACAAACACAACAGCGCAAAGCTTCTAACACAAGAACAGCATAGAATATTTGTATGTATTGTGCTCAGACTGTGGCCCTGTATACCATAGATCCCATTTTGTAATTGTCTAAGGATATTCAAGTATTTACCTGAGGTTTCTACTGTAACACATACTTCCACTGAGTGCGAGGAAAAAAAAAAAAAAAAAAAAAAAAAAAAAAAAAAAAAAAAAAAAAAAAAAAAAAAAAAAAAAAAAAAAAAAAAAAAAAAAAAAAAAGCACTTAAACAATTTAACGGTCAAGACTACATGCTCCAAAGCAAATCTTGCATATCCTGGAAGTGCTATCAACTGTTTTGACTTCATCCCTGCAGACAGATGAACCTTGCTGCAACGTTGACAGTATGGAACACAAAAATACAAAGACAATAGGGTGAAGAAAGAAAACACAAGATACTGATTATTTTCTGAGATCAGTTGAGCATATTTAAATTAAAAAAAAAAAAATAATAAAAAAAACTAATTATAAAACTAAAGTCAGCATACTGACATTAAGATGTGCCTGTACATTTAGTTCAAGACAAGAGCAGCTCAAAAGATACGGTTTCGCGCCTAACCATGTCACACTTGCCGTATAAAGCCAATAAAAAGGTACACTAATTCTAATCTCTACAGGAAGTTAAATGGCAGACAAAATGATAAGATCTGAGCGCATGCTGTTGCTACACGTACTACTGCATAATACACTACTAAGTGTATTGATGTCAAACAGACACACACACCAATTCGCTTAGACTTCCAGAATCTATAAAAATACTTACTAATCCAACATGGGCCCAAGTTAATTTTAACCATTACCTCTTCAGTGTAATGTGCGATTTGTTCTTCACCTGTAGCTGTAGGGTAATAATCACTGAAGGAGTGAAATATTAAACCAGAAGTGTGCTTGATTTAGCATTCAATGCAAACAGGATCTGTTCCCATTTGGATGAATAATGCTTTTGAAACATAAAAATTCTTAAATGTTTGTGATAAGGATCTTTTCCTTTCCACCTCTGTTTCAAGCCCAGTCAAGGAAGGAAAAAAAACAAGGGACTTGTATTCAAAAATATATTTATCATCAAACACATCAGTACAGAAGATCCAGAAACATCAAATTCTTGCTTTGATGTTAAAAGTGGATATCTACATATTTGGCCCATATGTGGAAATGCAGCTGGACTGTGCAGTAATGCGTAATTTGGTATACACCCTGTGTGTGCTGTGGAACAGTCTAGCTCAAAGTAACAGCCTCAAGATAACATGCCGGTCATTCCTTTGATGGGCTGGCAATACTGCTTATTGGTCTATAATCATGAGGATGAAAAACATTTCCAGTCACAATTATAAAACAATATGTTTACAAAAAAAAAAATAATAAAAGAAATGGGTGGAGTTTTTCCCCTCGCAAAAACAAGCTGGAAAAACTCATCCTTCTGCAATCCTTATTGTGGTCATTATTTCTTGCTGTATTGGTGTTATTTTAACACTGCCATTAGAGAAGAGGTTTAATACCAACTCAAACATATCTAACACGTTTCAAATCGAGATATTTTCATTACCTCCACTCTAAAAACACACTAAATAAGAGCAATTGCCAATAGGTTCAAACAGAATTTTGACCACAGAGCTCCGATCCTAAACAACAATCGTTCTCAATCTCTCCTTCTTTCAGTCTCTGTTTGGCCAGATGAGCTGAGGCCTGCATGAGAAACAACAGACAACAGGCTGTTCTCCAAAATCAGCCGAGCTCCTCCCGAGCTTTGCCCTGTTTGCGAGGCATTTTCTTACTGCTGCTGTCTTCCAGCTCTTTGCTTTTGTAGTAGTGAGGAGCCACCTCCAAGAGCCAGCTGCTTTCTATCTCAATCACCTGAAAGAGATGGAGAAACAAATATCAAAACATCTGGTAAGCAAGCCTAGAGGTGGGTTAAGATGACAAAGGTAAATATCAGTAAAAACAAATGTGGGTTTCTCTGGGTTCTCTGGTTTCCTCCCACCTCCCAAAAAAAAAAAAATAAAAAAATAAAAATAAAAAATGCCAGTAGGTGACTTGGCTTCTATAAATGGCTCCTGTGAATGTGTGGGTGCACCAATGGTGCCCTGCAATGAAATGGCATCCTATTCAGGGTGTACTCCCATCTCACAGCAAGTGTTCTCAGAATAGGCTCTGGATCCACCATGACCCTGACCATTGAAGATGAATGAATAAATCAATATCTGTAAAGTTTTACACCAAAATATTGCTTAAAATGTAAAGTTGATGTATAAATATGTACTTTGCCTTTATTGAGGGTGAAAACCATTCATTAATTTATTTTCAGTAATTGAAATTTTCAGTTTATCCTGATCAGGATTGTGGTGGATCCGGAGCCTATCCCGGGAACACTGGCCAGAAAGCAGGAATACAGCCTGGATGGGACACCAGTCCATCATACTGTCCACCAATCCTCTAACTAGCATGTTTTTCTCTATACAGACAGTAACCTGAGCTCAGGATCGAACCATGGACCCTGGAGTTGTGAGGCATGCTGCCCAGGTCAAAACTTAATGGCTCATTATCTTAAAGTCATAAAATTGTCAAGACAGAATCCAAGTTGCATCAGTGAAGAAAATAAACACAGAAAAGCAGTAAATAAGCAGTCTCTTTCAGCATTTGCTGGTCTGGTGTGTGTGTCATCATGACCTCAGAGAAGCAAATGTTGCTGCTAATCTATCCGGGAAGGGTTATAAGGCCATCACCAAACTATGTGAAATTCACCCATCTACGCATTAAGGATTGTTTACAAATTGAGAGACTTCCCAGGAGTAGGCGTCCCAGCAAATTCAGTCCAAGGTCAGACCATTTATTGCTCAGAGATATAAAGAAAAAAACCAAGAGCCACATCATGTGACCTACATGCCTCTATTAAGCACATTAAATGTTTATGTTCATGGCAGCCCAATAAGGCATGATGTGAGAGATAAACTCCTACAGAAAATGTTTACTTTAGGTTATTGCTGAATTATAGGGTGTACTTAATTTTTCCCCACCTGGTTGCAGTATACTTTTTGAAAAAAAATTATTACATAGTGAAACCTCAACCAAGGTTTTGTTTGTTTGTAGAAGTTTTTGAGGACCACACAATTGTTATTTAGGCCCTGATAAATAAAAACACAGAACTGAAGGAGGGTGTACTTTCTTTTTCCCGTGGAAAAATAGAAAAATTTATATGGAATAAACAATGTAATGTATGACATCAATAAAATAAGAGTGACGTGAGGTTAGTAGAATAGAAAGTTAACAGAAAGAAAATCTGACCTGTCTCATGAACTCCTTGGTGGTGAAGACCAGCTCATGGTAGATGAGCCAGCGTGGCTGTTCCTCAAACAGCGAGCTGTTGGGGTGCACATACACCGTCTGCTGGTGCTTCACAGTTTTGTAGCCTCCCTTAGAGAGACGGGACGTGTGGTAGAAATAACCTGCTGTGATTGCCTACAAGATATGGAAAAAAAGGTACATCTTTCATAAAAACAATAGACACATTATTACAAATGTTACATAAACAGGTTATGATAAGGCTTAGGTCTCATTGAAAAGTGTGAGCCATCCATTTTCTTCTTTAACTAGAAAGAACATGGTGATATACTGTAAGAAGGGAGATGTAGGGTATAAAAAAAAATTAGACAATTCCATAACACATGAAATGTATCACAATATTTTAAGTGCCAGCAAAACATTTATTTAATATTAATATTAATATTAAATTCAATATTATTTAACATTATTTAAATTTGCAGTATTTTAAAAATAAATAATTTAACACAGAAAAATGTGTCATGTAGTAGAAAAATATATTTTAACGCCCAGTTACTCATTATTGTGTGCAACAGTTTAGTGGGTCAGTGTTATAAAAATATGAACGATAACTCTACATCTAGGAAGTGACTTGTGATGTAATATACACTAAAATATTATGATTTATACGATTTTCATTTTCTTGTTTCTGTGTCTTAACATTAAGGCACCATGTTTCACCCAAATATCAGCTCTCATTGTTCAATTAAAAAAAAAAAAAAAGGCAGAAATTAAAAAATGGAGTGGACATGGTCAAATTTGTAATAATGACATGAAATCTTCTTCCTTCAGCTGTGTGTGTGCACACAGTGAAAGTCCTTTCTGTGTGTGTACAAGTGCTGTTAGATAGAAATGCCTGTCTTTGCGTATGTGAACATGAGAACGTACACAATGGCAAGGCACTATCACAGGGGCAATGGACCTATAAAAACACTGTGCCCGTGTGTGTGTGTGTGTGTGTGTGTGTGTGTGTGTGTGTGTGTGTGTGTGTGTGTGTGTGTGTGTGTGTAAACACGAAATAAGAACTCAGTGGAAAAGTCCGGAGGAAAAACAACTGTTATGGACTCAGAGAGTGAAAGTATTATACAGATGGCTGTGCAAATATGAGTGTGAAAAGAACAAAAAAAAATTACATATTACACTATACATATATTACACATATTGTTTAATTATATTGTAGATTTACAGGCCAGTTAACTCAAGTATCTGAAGATTCTGGCATGGATTTTTTTTTAGAAAATATTTTGGCTAAGACAGATTTAATCTCTTGTCTTGGCATCCATCTTGAATTCAAAGCCTACAGAATGTAGAAATGAGCTGGTATAATCCTCTGTGTTACAGGAAGTAGAATAAATGAGAAGGAGATCTGTGTATTTATTATTTATTAGTCTGTCTGCATTATCGAAGCACAAATATGGTTTTAGTCTACCCTGTGATGCATGATCATTGTCATGGCGTCCAGAACAATAATTTAGTGATTAAATTAAAGGTACAAGAAACCAATAGATGGTGAATGAAACAATACAGCAGAGTGGTTTTAACAACAGATTCTCTAGCTACACGATTACATATGTGGACTACTATATTATTATAGCCATAATCAGAGTGCTTTATGGAAACATAAATGTCAGATATGATGCATGTAAAGTATAATTTGTCTTGGAGAAAATAAGATTTGGATGCCAGCAATGAAAATAACTTTGGTGCTAGAAGTTTCGTCATCTTCTGTGTTACAAGAGGTAGGATAAAGGAGAAGGGGATGAGGAGGGCAGCTACCTTGCGGATGCAGACGTTGTCACCGTTAGCACTGCACAATTCCACCTCGATTCTGTCCATCAGCCCCTCCAGCTGCTCCCTCACGTCACGTGCCCGCCTCATCGAGCGAAACTGGATAAAGTTTTCAAAACACCACTGAGTGGAATAACCACTCTCCACCCACTGCAACAAAAAGAGAGCGAGAAACAGTTAAGTAAAGATGGTTTCAAAATTGACCTCTTCTATTCTGTGTCTGTAGTTAGTTTTATGTGATTGTAATATCAAGAGCCAATAACATACTAATCTTAATCTGAAAATTACATTTAATGACAAGTAAGTAAATTCTTTGTGGTTTTAATGAATTACTTGAAAATTATTTGAGTCTGCACATTTGTGTGAATCTTTGTATGTAAGTAGGTCAAAACAATATGACAGGCAGGCTGTGGGAATAACACTCAACAAAGTGTCACTATATCGGGGGGAATAAAGCTGACAAAGCAGAGGCAAAAAAAAAACAACAAAAAAAAAAAAAAAAAAAAACACCACAGTGTGAAGCTTTGGCGATAATTTTCTTGCTTACACCATAGATACATTATTATAGCCATAATCAGAATGCTTTATGGTTTTGGTTTGGTTTTTTGAGGCTTTTGTTTACTTTGACATTGTATACATTTTTTTCTTAACTGAGCAACAGCAAACCTACTGTCTAATGCTTATTAGTCCACACACACACAAACCATCAGACTACCATTTTACAACTGTTGTTAAATGTCATGTCTTAGAGGGTGCTATCATGATTCATGATTATTGTCAAAATGACAATTCAGAACTTTCTGACTCGATTTACACTCAGCGTCCAGTATAATGCATAACAAGCCAGACTGGATTATTACATATCCTGTAGCTACACGATTAACTGTGGAATACTATGATTTTATAGCCATAATGCAAATATAAATGTCAAATATGATGCATGGTAAAGTAAACTTTGTCTTACAGAAAATAAAATTTATTAGATAACAGCAATGAAAATATTTTTGTTGCTCAGAGATTCTTCACTCTGCATCATGACACAGCAGTAAACACACTAGTTCCCACTACAAGTTAAACCAGGTTCATCCACGCCACATCCAGTGATAGCTATGGCAGGTACAAGGAAGTAAAATCCTTCCGCACAATAATGTTACCTGAGAGTAAACATTGAGGAGCATCAGATGGTCTCCTCCTGGCACCACAAAGTTCATTCGGGCATTGTCCGCATGCACCACTTTGTCTTTTGGCCTGTAGAAAATGGAGTTGTTGACTGACAGCATGGCGGCAATAGTCAACACCTCTTCTGAGCACTTATACCTGCAGGGACACAAAGAAATGGTTACATGAAATGACAATTATGAATAATCACAAAGATGGACATTTTTTTACTAGCTGTGACTGGCATGTTCTAATAGCTGTAACTGGAAACGTCAGTGTAAAGACTTACTGTTCAGAGGCCAAGATCATTTTACTCAGCATGGGGTCGACAGGCAGCTCAGCCATCCTCCTGCCCAACTAACACAGGGCAACAGAATCAAGTCAGTCACATTATACGCACATGTCACATGTACCGGTCTGGAAAGTACAGTTATTATCTATTGAAACAGTCTTCAAAAAAGTGTTATTGCTTTAAACACCATCGGTTAAGTGTGATGTCTAATATTGGAACACATTATCCAAGATTTATTCATTATAAACAAGCTTTCTACAAAGTTCTGCAGTCTTGCTTATGATGTTAATAGCTCTAAAAGGTTTAAAAGAACCCAAGCCCAACAGGTATTTTTAAACTCTTATAAGTAAATATGTACAAATTTGCACTTGGGTCTTTTACATACCTTTTCATGATTTGTAGTAATATTCATAGATTTATAGTCAAATCATGAATTGTTGTAGACTGGTTGTTTCAATAAATAAGGAGTAAAAACACATTAGGTGAGCTGTTATAGCCTGATGTGAAGTGGCCTGAACTTGATTATACCAATAACAGCGCATCTGTGAAAGTCCACGAGACAAGTTAATTCTTGTTATTGTTTATGTTACAGCGGATATTAAACAGTTGTTCTTTTAACAGCCTCTCTTTTTTTCTTTCTTGAAATTATTAAAGAAAAAAAAAAAAAAAAAAAAAAAAAAAAAAAAAAAAAAAAAAAAAAAAAAAAAAAAAAAAAAAAAAAAAAAAAAAAAAAAAAAAAAAACAACCCATACAAACATACTGAGTGTTTCAAAGCACTTACACTGGAGACTCCTTCCATAAATGTTAAATAAAAGCTGCCATACAGAAAGCTTTACTACATCAACGATTATGCATTTTTCTTTGTTAAATAACACTTTTTTTTATATGTTCATTATTAGCCTTAGATCATGTGGAGCATCCACCGTATAAAGTCCACGTGAATTACTGGTTACTATAGAAACAATAAGGTATTAGAAGGGTTAGTATATAAAGCTATGTTTTGAATTTGATCCAGCACTACTGTCAGAGCTGCTCTCTAGAGCTCATCTCTGTGTACAAAAGAGACGGATAAACACTGATGTACCTTAGTGAGTTCTCCGAGATGGTTAAGGGCACCCAGGGCGTAGAGCTGCTCAAGAGCCAGAACCAGGGTTTCGTGTGGAGGAGGATCCATGAAGTCAAAATGGATGAGGTCATTGATGCCTGTCAAAAAATAAAAACAATGGGTTTGCAGAAAAATGTACATCAATCTATATCTATCAGTCGATGCAAACTACTAAAATATGCTGTTATTGACATTGTAACATTACATAATCCAGTGCTGTTGAGTAATTTGTAAGGTGGTACATTTTCATTATGGTAAAAACTGTTTTTTATACATACAATGCTGGATATCTGTCTGGTCCCAAAGAAAAAAATTTTTTGGAAAGACATGTTTTGCCAAACGTCATTCTTTGAAATGTTTAGATGTAAACAACGCTCCCAGTCTAGTTCAGCATGCGTTTCAGATATGTGCCACACCGCTTCCAAATTAAGCCTTCTGTTAACACTTGCTCTACGTGCTGCACGACTTGTACATGTAGACAATCAGCACATATAAGAAGGAATGCTATATATGAATGAACCGTGCTGTTCCATGTTACGAAACAGTGTGCTAAAGTGTGCTAAAACAGCATCATGAAAAACTGAAGTCAAACGGAGAAGTCAAAAGGAGAAGTTTAATACGAAATACAAAATCATCTGCTGGAAAGCTGATTTACATGGATTTATGTGGTAGATATGACATTTTGGCAAATAATGTTATTTATAGACTTGCTTAAAGAAAAACAAGTGAGACAAACTGTGCATGCTTTAGAGCACTCCTTGTAGTACAATCCCACTTGTAAAATATTTAGCATTAAGTTGGACAGTGCATCTCCAGTCGTACCCAGACTCTTCAGGAGCAGGACAACATTGCCCAGGTTGGTCCTCTGGATTTCAGGAACTGTGGTTTCCTCCATCTCGTGTTTGAAGGCCCAGGCTGTGTAGAGCCTGAAACACTTGCCTGCAGCTACTCGACCTGCTCGGCCTGCTCGCTGATTGGCTGAGGCCTGCCAGAAAAGTGAGCTTTAACAGTACTATTCAGCATAAAACAAAAGAAGTGTGAATAAAAGAAAATCAGACAGCTCGCTATTAAAAAAAAGGAGTTCAACCAACAATGCGGTCAAGCAGCCCAGACATATTTGGTGTCCAAAATCTGTAGATGGAGCAACAAGGTTAATGTGGCTAAAGAGTAAGTGAGCCTGCAGTTACAGCCTCCAGTTTAACATCATGCAAACTGAGTGTCTAGATCTATACATTTAATTATAAAATAATAAAATAAAATAAAAAAAGAAATTTATATATATATATATATATATATATATATATATATATATATTTTTTTATTTTTTTTATTCTAGATTCAGTGTGTTTGTTCCTAACCTTTTAGCAAAAATGTTATCCTGATCAGGATTAAATGATGTCAGTGTAATTAGATTCCACAAAATGTTTCCATACAAAGTCAGTAATTAGTAAATATGTTTTGCCATCCAACACAGTGATATGTAGGAGTTATAACTTAAATCACTATCCACTATCAATACAGTGTGTTACAGATGACCGGTTTTAACACATCAGTACAGAATAATAAATTATTTACTTACAGTATTTACTACAGTACATTGTTACCAGTAACCTCTGGTCAGTGCTAATGATTGGCTGTGTATATACATGACTAGGCTATTGTTACATTTATAAACGAGGTAAACAGGAAACACAATTGTTAATCCCAATTACGTGTATGACAGTCAATAGTCAAAATGTCATAGCTGGATGCGTCACAGAGTGTCAGAAACCACAAACAAGTCTGAGGTGTGGTTTGAGGCAAGCCTGTGAGGATTTACAATTTACAGTTCGTACAATGTTTAAGTGGAAGCTATAAGCTTTTCTTATTTGTCAGCTAGTTAACTCTGGCTAAGACCATGTGGACAGAGTAACAGCTGTTAATGCCCCATACAGGGAACTGGTATGACCACTTCAGTGCAACTATTTCTTTTTCAAAAAGCGAGCCATTCTGTAGCACAGCAGAATTTTGTTAAACACAAAAATAGTGTAAAAAGATGTACATCCTTTACCCGTGAGCATGGTGTGACAATCAGAGACTCCATCCCTGTTCGGGCATTGTAGCTCTTCTGTTTGCAGAAGCCAGGGTCAATCACATAGATGATGCCATCAATGGTGAGAGAGGTTTCTGCTATGTTTGTGGCTACCACAACCTGAGAAATACATCACGAATGAAATATTTTGCAATATTATGTAATTATTGTTCCTACGCTGACTGCCATGTTATCAGTTAGCTTGATACTCAGTCTCACTTTTGTTTTTATTTGCTACACATAATTAATGTAAGGCTAGTGATAATTACACAAATGATTACAGAAATGTATCATATTCTCTATTACAGTATTTTCTTTTTATATCAGGTATAGCATATACAATTTGTGAGATGCATTTCATATTCTGGCGCATTTTTAAGAGCCATAATCATGTTGAGTATATTTGTAATCTGTCCTTTAGAACGTATGGGTGACAAACCTCAAACTAGCAAAATCCTGTCAGCCAAGAACAGTAATCTGAGGCTACAGTAGGTACAGGCTCACCGAAAGTGGGAAAGATTAGCCAAATCTCTGTGCTGCTGTGGTGAACCTGTAGCCACTGTAGCCTCAGATCTGCATATGTGGCTTAGTGTTGATATGTACAGGAATGTACAGGTGTTCCTAATAACATGTTCTGAATTTACCTGGTCAGCATTTTCACTACCCAAAACATTATAACCTGTTAGTCGTGCCCAACCACCTGGTGAAAAGCATGGTTTATTCTTACATGGAGTCGATTTGTAATCTGTGATCAGGGACAAATGGTCTCTTGGTGACAAACACTAAACAGAAGAGGACGTTTTAGAGAAAGTACCTTGCGAGCGCCAGGGGGTGTGGGGTTAAAAATCTTAGCTTGCATGTCTGACGGCAGGTTGGCGTAGATGGGGAGGACAATAAGCTCAGAGATCTTTGAGCCAAGCCTCCTACACCTCTCCTGCAGAAGCTCACAGCACGCCTCAATCTCTTCCTACAACGCACAAGAGCAGCTTTTAAAAAGAGATAAAATGTACAGTGAAACATGAGACTAAAGCACAACACACTTCAGGAGGTCTGCGTTGTAGTGTTCATCCTAAGACAGACTGACCTGTCCTGTGAGGAACACAAGGATGTCGCCAGGAGGCTGTGTCACATGAATCTGTAGTACCGATACCACACATGCCTCCAGATAATCGGCCTCAGGAGCCTAGACAACAAAAGACACAAATATTGACTGGTAAACATTCATTTAAATTCTAAATCATGTAAATAGACTATTTATAGAGCTAGTAGCATGTATACAAGTTGACATTAGAGCAAATGAGTGCTGTGCCTTGGTGTAGAAGATGTCGACAGGAAACCTGCGGCCTGGGATCCTGAACACAGGAGCATCATCGAAGAAACAGGAGAAACGCTCTGTGTCCAGAGTAGCACTAGCCACCAGCACCTTCAGGTCCGGCCGGAAGCGAGCGATGTCTTTGATCAGCCCAAACAGTATGTCTGTGTGTAATGTCCTCTCGTGAGCCTCATCAATGATGATCACGCTAAAGAGAAAAACAAAAGTATACAGATTGCTGTTGTTCCTCTTTCGGCTGCTCCCGGTAGGGGACGCCACAGCGGCTCATTGGTCCGCATATTTGATTTGCCACAGTTTTTACTCCAGATGCCCTTCCTGATGCAACCGTCCCCAATTTTATACGGGCTTGGGACAGGCAGAGTAGAACACTGTTGCACAGGTTCCCTGGCATGGAATGGAACCCGGGCCACAGCACTGTGGCCTACCCACTAGTCCTTCAGGGACCCAACAAAAGTATATAGATTAATCAATGTAAAGTCTATTACTGAGAATCAGACCCACAGTAATTTTAACACAGGAGAGTTTGATGCAGTGGTAAACAAATCAGCGTAGTAAACAACTTTAATTATTACAAAAACTTGACACTAGCAAGAAATCCACACTATGAAACAAACAACATCTGTCAGATTTTAAAAGTGATCACAATATGGCAGTCTAACATTATATAACTAGTGTAACGGGCGGTATACAGTTAAATCACTGGTAGAAGTTTTCAGATACTGTTTGTATAGTGTTTCAGCCCAAAAAAAAAAAAATACAAAGGCAAATGATGTATCTGCCTTAAAATATGGTCACAATGCAAACAGTGACCAAAAAGGAGACAAAAAGCTAGCTGGGAAATTATTGGTTTGGTCTCACTTGAGTGGACGTTTTAGTGTGATATATGTATGTATATATATGTATATAACATTAGGTATTTTTGCACTGCTGTTACACTGGTTTGTAGCACAGCATCCTTTGAAATTATATAAAATTATTCTAAAAATGTGTGTTGTATACCACTACCGTCCAAAATGTTGAAAAAATTGTGATATGTAGGAAAATTCTGGCTAAATGTCTCATCTCTACCTATAACTAGCCAAGTCGGGCTCGGTGAGGAACTCTCTCAACAACATGCCATCAGTCATGTACTTGAGCACGGTGCGTTCTGACGTGCAGTCTTCAAAGCGGATACTGTAACCCACCTGAGGAAGAAAAACAGATACCAAGCAACCCTTAACACAATAAACTTACTGTATCACTAATATTCCAGTTTTCAGTTTCCATCAGTCAGATTAAATGGAAAGATGTAGCAAGTCAATGACAAAGTACAGGAAGAGGAAAATCCACAAAACCCGTGTTGCATATTAATTTCCAACATACTTACCTCATTCCCCAGCTTCACTGATATTTCCTGAGCCACTCTGGCTGCTACAGACATAGCTGCTACTCTGCGAGGCTGGGTGCACCCCACCTTCAACCCTCCTTTGGTATAACCCTGAGTCATTGAAAATATAGAAAACAAGTGATGGTCAAACTTTTGGATTAAAAAGTCACTCATGGAAATTAGTCTTCTACGGTAAACACTTACATCTTCCATGAGGTACTGAGGAATCTGGGTTGTCTTGCCCGAGCCGGTCTCACCCTCGATAACCAGGATCTGGTGGTCTCTGATGGCAGCGAGGAGGTCGGCTCTGTAGGGAAATATGGGCAGGCTACGTCTAACTTCCTGGATGGACTGCTTCTGTTTTTCAGCCTGAGAGAGCTCAGGTTCATGATCCTGTCAGACATCAGAGAAGAGATGAAACATAAACATAAAATAGCAGGACAATAATAAGATAAGAATAAGATAATAATAAGAATAAGAAGAATAACTGGATACTGATGGGAATTGAACAAAACTTGCAGTTAGACTGAATTCCACAGGGAACATGTAACACTTATCAGCAAGCAGAATAAAAATAAAAGAAGATAACAGAAGATCATGTCACAGTCAGGGGTTTTAAAAAGTCATATTATATGCCTTTATACCGCAGCACTGTTGAATTCTCGATTCTGATTGGTCAGAAGGATCAATTTTCTCTAACAGCACCTCTGACACTAGTGCCAGCTGCAAGGCAAATCACAGGTTTACATGCACTCGCTCTAATATGCTTCTGGAGTAACCAATACAGGGACTTGTATAGAGGATGCTCCACATTAAAGGATTTAATAATGTGTAACTGTTTATATGGTAACATTTTATGTGAGGAGACTTTCTAAATTTAAGCTTTCTGCAGCAGGAAAGTCTTCAGGGCAGAGGGCTCTGACAAGCTGCATTTTTCTTTTACTTTATAAAGAAAGAAAATTAGAAGGTTATGATATATGCATACTATTTAAGGATGCATCTCAATTCTCTTGTAAAACGTTTCCACATTGATGTACAACACATTAACAGACTTATACAATGGCTTAAAAATCATTAACAGTACCGCAGCTTTCTGATGAAGAATAAACATTACTGGAAATTAAGCCTGGTGTTTTTCAGGATAGAGTAAAATTATAGATTGAGACAAAGTTTAAAAATGAAAAATAAAAACCCCAATGTATGAATGAATGGAAAAAAAAAAAAAATTTAAAGATACATGAAGAATCACTACCCTGAACTGAAACCCATTCAACTTGTTAAGTGCCTAGTGATTCCCAGCCCTATTACTAATAGGCATTTCCTTCCACAGTGAGCGACTGAACTTATGAACCAACCTTTTCAGAGAGCGTTCCTTTCATGGTGATAGCAGTGCTCACAAAGTTAATCATCTCGTCCTCTTCGAGCACTAGCTGGTATTTCTCTTTCTCCTCCTTTATACGCCGCTCTCGCTCCTCTCTGGCCCCGAACTGCAGTGTGGCTGTGGCGACACGTGCCTCCTCCCATTGCCCCTGCTCACCTCCACCCTCTTTGGGGCCCTCATCAAACTCCAACTCCATGTCCCTCTGAGGAATATTCTGAGGGTGATAACAAGAGAGCGAGGAGACCAAATACAGAAACATTAAGAGCACCTGAGATTAAACATTTCCATCTTATCTTATACCAGAGAGCATTTACTTCACATGTAATTCAGGGAACGGTTGGGTTTCTGTGTTCAAACTGCTCTACATTACTTTATTACGTATCTCCTCGGGCATGTAGTAGCGGTTCTTCCTCTCTTCTTTCTCCTTCGCACCAGCTTTCTTGTAGTCTTGAGCCAGGTCTCTGATCTGTTTCTTGTACTCCAGGTCTTTCTTCTCACGCTCGGTGAGATTATCACCAGAGAAAAGGTACTCCTCGTCCAAAATCTCTGCCTCCAGGTCTTCCAGCTTCTCCTGCTCGCGTTTGTGGAGGTACTCGCGCCGTGACTGTTTCCGCAGCTCAGGCAGCTGTGAAAGAATTTATAAGAACAAATATACTGATGTTTATTATATAATCTATAACACAAATTTTTTTTTTTTATTTTAACAGGGACAATCCAAGTTAATATTGTCACATGGCATACAATCAAATATAATATGAACAGGAACAATTTAAAACAAAAGTACCTATGCATTCATAGGTAAACTGTGTGTGTACATGCAGGACAGTGTGAAAGTCTAGCCTACCATTCTCCTCTGATCTTCTTCAGCCATCTTCAGTCTCTTCTGCGCCTCCTCATAGGCCTAAACAGGAGACATTCTTTGAGATTCTTTTGTACAATGTATCATTTCCACCATGATGTAAACGAGAAGGTTTGAAAGATTTAATTAAACCTTTCTTTTTTTCCCCCGCTAGTCTACCTTTTTGTCATTTCGCTCGAGTATGTGCCTCGTCTTCTCTTTATCTCTCTGTTTCACTCGTTCTGCAAAGGCATCCCTCTCCTCCAAATCTTGCAGTCTTTCTCTCTCCTCCTTCTCCCACTCCTCTTCCTCGTCGTCATCTTTCTGGGCTTTCTTTGCCTCATGAGAAGATGATTTGCTGGTGCGCAAAGTAAGAAGTGCGATTAGAATGAATAAAATGGAAAATCTAATTAAATAAAGCTCCTAAGATTAACTAGCTTGTCAGAGTACACAGGTTGTTTCACTTTTTTTTTTTTTTACCCAATATTCGTTCTGTTTATTCACTAAGAATTTCCACCAGCTAGGTTAATCTCCATGTGTAACACAACATTTACCACTCTTGGAGGGTTGGAATGCTGCTCACTGATGTATTAATCCAGTACTAAGCTGATAAGAGCCTAAAAATGTTGGATCTGTATCGGCTCAAGGCCCAGTTCTTCTTGCTTAACAAGTCTAATATAAAATGGCATCGCGAGTCCCTAATCGTGATAATTCCAAGATAATTTGGTTCCTCAAACGCAATTGAGAACTGAATTATTACAGCCGGATTGTAGTGTTTGAGATAACTACAACCAGGGAGTCAACGACTGATTAATGCAAATGCTATTAAAACTGCAGAGGCCACTACGTTTTCTTTTCCTTTTCTTGTGCAAAGTGTAGTAAGACCTGCACACTTTTTAACATGGCTACTGGATACTAAATGCTTGCACAGCATTTAGGTAGTTTTATCATGCTCAGTTTTGCCATTTCAAATACACTTCTGTCCAGGATTTAGTTTATTCTGCGTGCATTAAGAAAACATGTGCATGTTTTATATAGTTCAATCTCTGTTTTAAAGATTAATAAAAACATTTCAAATATAATTTCTAATATACATACATGTGTGCAACAGTCCTCCTACAGTCATGCTGTGTTGATTAATGATTAATTTAGTTAATCATTAATGATCTTAATTAATTTGAGGACTCAAATTATGTAACAGCAATTACATGACATGACAAGGATCTTGCACAAGAATACCGTGAAGACAAAACACAACAAAGTTTTTGCATAACTTTTTCATAACAGAAGCTCGCAAAGCATCAGTTCTGTTACTGTGAGGATGTCAGTGATGGACCAGTATCAGATATTGCTCTCAAACCACAATCCTATTTTAAATTCCTGTGACTGATGCATGCTATCTGGGACTTCTAACTCACTGTTTGTGGCTTTATTTATTATTTAACTTGTTATTTCCCAATAACAGCATGAATGTGCAGACAGCTGTGACAATTCAGGTGACAATATTTTGTATTTAACTAGATGTGTTTTTAAGGGCTAGAACAAAACTGATTTATACTAGCTGTTAATTGCGCATACGCAAGATGGCTGAAGCACATGTCCTGCGGTTATCTGGCGTGCTATACCAGTGTGAATGGTGGACGCGGTATAGCACAGCACGTTTGCCTCGCACGTCCAGGGTTGGGGGTTCGAATCCCACCTCTGCCCTGCGTGTGCGGAGCTTACATGTTCTCCCTGTACTTCGGAGGTTTCCTAAAGGTACTCTGGTTTCCTCCCCCACTGCAAACACATTCTCTAAATTGTCTGTAGTGTGTGTGATTGTGCCTTCGATGGGTTGGCACCCAGTCCAGGGTGTCCCGAGTAGCCTGGGATAGGCTCCAGGCTCCCCCGCGACCCTTTGTAGGATAATTGGTATGGAAAATGGATGGATGTATTACTGTATTCAGTATGATCAATAGTGTATTTGTGACCGTTATTCAGTACGATCACAAAAAAAAACAATTTTCCTATTACAATTACTGTTTGAATTTTAAAAACCTCTTTAAAGCTTTTTTCGAGTTCATGATCATGACATCATAAAGGGAAACGGAGCTCGGCAGTCTGTTTAACACCGCTGTGGATGAAATTGCTAAACATTACATTTTGACCTGGAAACCAGATGTACAGGGACGTTTTGGCTCTGACGTGCCACCTAGTGGATGCTACTTTCGTTCAGATGTACATAAGATACGCAAGCGAGTATGTGAACAATGTGGCTCGGGTAGCAGCTGTGTGAGCGCACGTACACATGATGAAAGCCAAGTAGAGTTCCACCTTATGTGTGGGGTTTCTTTAGTGAGACTCTGACCTCTGAAGTTCTGCTTTGCATCAGAATTTAGTCAAAACAGATTTTTGCTAATGTTCATCTATAGTACATTCTCATCAAACAATATTTTCTCCATCAAGAAACCAAAGTATGTGAGAACTCACCTCTTCTTTCCGTCTTCCTCACTCGACAAGGGACTTTCGTCTCTTTTTTGTCTGAAGTGCTTCCTCTTCTTTCCTCTGTCCTTGTCTCGGCTCTTCTTCTCCTTCCTTCCTTCTCTGGACGCCTCTCCATCGCTGTCACTGTCCTCCAACAGAGTGTAGGTCCTGTTCTTTCGTTCCATCTCAATCACCTGTCGCTCGATGGCTCTTGATGGTTTTTCGACAACCTGTTTCTTTGGAACCTGAACAGGAGAATAAAAAAAAAAAACAAACAAACAAAAAAACAGAATAATCAAAATTATGGCTCATCAGTGGTGTAAAATGGCTTCTCTGAATGTTAGACAGCCTGTACCTTGTTGTATAACTCCTGAGCAAATGCAGTTACTCTCTGGTCAATGTCTATGGTGCCGGTCTGCTGCAGACGTGCCACAAAGTCCTGTGGCGCGGAGGATTTCTGCGCCAGGCCGATCATAAACTGCGCAACATATCTGTCACTTAGGCCCAGGATGTCATGGAGCCTGTCGCTGACCCACTGCTCCAGATTGGCCATGATGAATGCTGCAATATAAACAATAAATATTAGGGTACTGTTATCATTCCAGTCCTCTCTGTGCACAAACAAAACATTTAAATTAAAATATCTATAAACTGGAGCTGAGATTTATTTTATGCCAAAAATAAATTGTTTCTAAGTTTAGGGACAAGTCGAGAGCATTTTGTACAGATTGTTTCTTCCTTTTCCTTGTTAAATGCTTAACTATTTTTCATAAATGTTAGATAAGAAAAGTATTTTCCAATAATGTGGTTCCACTAATTTGTTGGCACTTTGTTAGCAAACCCTGAAGGAAAGTAAATATCGCGATACATATCATGCACCGTGAGAATATCCTTAAGTATCGCGATATTTCTGTCATAAATGTAACTCTGTGTAGTACAAATGACTGCAACATTCACAATTTAAAAACACAATATTCACTCTCGAAAACACACACACACTACCTAAAAAGGCGTGCAAAACCGTACTATAGAACAAAACCCAAATTTACACCTTACTGTTAGTGCAGGTTATTTTGATTTAGCAACTAGCTAGCTGTTGAACAGTTAAAATGAGTCGCTTTTACATTTATTTGCATGTAAAGACCTGTTACGATAAGCAGTTACAACTCGTAGAATATTAAAGTCATATCTGCACCAGCAATAAATACATTAAGGGGTAATATCGAGGGGAAAAGGTTTCCAAATCTCACATTAGCCTTCGCTGCTCACGCTTTCCCCTTCGTCCGGGTTATTTACTTCCGGGTTAGTATTGGTCCTGGTGCCCACGTGCCAAAATAAAGGTCTCCATAATACCGAGGTTACTGTAAACAGTGCATACAGTAGGTTATGAGATTAATAGAGAGGAGTGAAAAACATAAAACAAAACAACCATTTGTACCAAGAAGTCATTTAGCATGTCTGGTTTCATAAATGCTCCGTCATTTATCCCAACTAAAACACTTCTGGAATGGTATAGAATATTAAAAGTACAGAAAAATCAAGTATTTGTGGTATACATATATCTACCTGAATGTATTGTAAATATTCGTGTATGCTTTTGTGTTTATACCTCCCACCATACCTCCAACCTCTTTCCTGTCCAGTCTTCTGCAAATCAGCAAATCACACACACACACAAGATTTTTTTTTTTTTTTTTTTTACACGTTGTTCTCTCCACAGCTTTTTTTTTTTTTAAACAGCTGTGCTGCAGGAACATGTTAAACGTTATACACGCACACACAAGTATATGCCTTCTATTGGTGGCAATGGTTTTCTAATGGTTTTAATGGTTAGCTGGTGGTTTGTAATGGTATTTTTAGTGGTAACCATTAGAATTTTTGTTCAGCAGGGCACACACACACACATACATACATACATATACATACATATGTATATATATACACACTCTGCCGAACAGAAATTCGAATGGTTTAGATAGATAGATAGATAGATAGATAGATAGATAGATAGATATACTGGGAATGTATCTCTGTGTGTGTGTGTGTGTGTGTGTAAAAGCTGATGTTTAGGGCTTGTTACAGCCTGCATCTGAAACTCAACCTCAGACGCTCAGAAGCCCTGCTATAAGAATTAAAAAGGAGCCTGGACTTATAGCACAAACATGCGGTTACATGTATTTAAAAAAAAAAAAGTGATAGCCTTCTTTACAGAAATAAGAGAAGTGATGTCTGAGTCTGGCCTACACCTAAAGGAAAACAGAAGAGAAACCAGCAGCTTCAAACACAGTTTAGATGAGCCTTGTGCTCAGTGCATGTCTTTTCACTTCTCTGCAGCAGAGTCTGAAGGCACCTGTGTTACCTGCTCTGTCCCTCACTCTCACCCTCACCCTCACTTCCCAGCCAGTCACTGCCCTTGACTCAGCCTGGTACACTGCAGGGGGTCTGATGACGGGGAAAAGTGCTCCTTTACTGCCATGGCTGCTGATTTTAAGCGCTGTGCTGGTGATTGCGGATGGATATCGACCCGTCATTATAGTTCATGGATTATTTGACGGCCCAAGACAGTTCATCCAACTGGCCAGCTTTATCAATCATGTAAGTAAATGATTTAATTAATTATCATTTATTATTATTAATATTTAACTTACTGTTCAGGTGCTACTTGTGCTTTTTGTTTTTTAGCTTGAATACAGGCTTGAGAGCTTAATTAGTTTCACACAACTGTGTGTGTGTGTGTGTGGGAATCAGTTTATCTTTATTAAAGCCTCCATGGTGATGGAAGATATTTGGCTGGTCACTATGAAGGAAAGTGTGTTTACAAAAAAAAACCCAGCTTTTTTATTCAAACAATTGAAAAAGTCAAAGTCAAAAGATTTGCACTTGGTTCAAATTATGGTTTTGTTTAACAAAGCTGGGAATGTGACAAATATTACATCATTTTATATATATATATATATAACAGGTACTTGTTACAGTAAGTAACTTGCATTGTATAAACAATAACACTTCAGAATACCCATAATATTCAGGATCATCATCTCTGAGCTCGATATTGTACAGTCTTAAATAACTACGCTAGCACAGACCAATGGGAAATACACACTCCTGGGCCAAAATGGCAAAATATTCAGCTTTTAGTAGTCTTAATAAATAATTGGTCAGGAAATTAGCAAGAATTATACAAATAGATAAAGGGAAATAGTATGGAAGCTTTTCCCTTTGATTTCTTTAAATGTTTAAGCCTTGTGGCCCTTGATGGGCTGCATCAGGTGTGGCAGACGACCAAATAATGACCAATCTTTTAAGACATCTTGACTTTATGTTGACCAAATTTGCATTGAATCTGATGAATCCCCTAGGAGGAGTACGTGAAAATTAGATACCGGTTGAAATGCAAAAAATCCAAAATGGCTGACTTCCTGTTGAGCAGAGATAATGGATGTGGATGTGAAATTTGTCTGTCTTAAGAAGACCAATATGCCTACCAAATTTGGTGCATGTTGATGAAACTGGATGCTCATATTGAAAAGGAAAATGTCCAAAGGTCGGCTGTATCAAGCCTCAGGACCATGCCAGGTCCAACCTTTTGCAACACCCTGAAGGCCAGCAATTCTGCTGTGTATGTCATGTTTCGTGAGTTTTCGAGCATAGCAAGCATAAATGCAAAAATTAGATACTAAGATAAGATAAGAAACTAAGATATAAATGAAAAGCTACACAAATTAGAACAGTGTGTTTGTGTGTGTGTGTGTGTGTGTGTGTGTGTGTGTGTGTGTGTCATCACTAGTTACATCTCACCTTCTACCTTCTGTTCTGTTTTTTCACCTTTCAGTTCTGAATGAAACTCTGCATCTTCTCTTTTTCACTGTTTTTCAGACTCACCCAGGTACTAATGTGACTACAGTAGACATGTATGATGATATGGCCAGCCTGAAGCCTCTGTGGGAGCAAGTTAGTGGTTTCAGAAAGGCAGTTGGACACATCATGGAGAACGCCAAAGATGGCATCCATCTCATCTGTTTCTCACAAGGTCTACTACTAACACCACTTCATCCCCTCTATTTCCTGACACTCTTCTCCTGTTTGGTTACTATCCTTGTCTAAATCAGTGTCTTTGTGGGCCTCTAAAAAGTCTTGATTTGTCTCAAATTAACATATTACAATATTTTATGATTTAAAGGCCTTAAGTGTTAAATATTCTTGAATTCAAATTTACCTTGTTTTAGATTTTAGGCTACATGCATTCTTGATCTAGTGGTGTAGTATTTCTTTATATACAATTGAATATGTTTTGAAACCATTAAACATCACCTCACTCACACACACAAGCACTGGATAATACAGGATCACTTGCCTGAGGCAGGGGCATGTATTACATCCAGGGTAACATTAGCAGCCTGTTTTTGAGCTAGCATACAGAGGCAGGTTGATCTGGAGAAAAATTCAGCTGTAAATTCAGTAAAAACATCAAAACTTCACTAAAACAGTGCCATAAAATAAGGCCTATTTTATATTTTGTGTGTCAACACTGTAAATTTGGTCTTAACATTACACTTCGGTTGGCTTTGAAAAAGGTCTAAAACATATGGTAGTTACTGTGAGGATACTTTCACCCTGTTTATGATGATTGGCTTCAAAATTTCTGAATATAAGCTCTGTGGGTTCAAATGGAACAATTGTGCAGGGGGTCTGGTATGCCGAGGAATTATTGCCACACTTCCCAAACACAATGTCCACTCCTTGATCTTTCTGTCGTCACCGCTGTCTGGCCAGTACGGAGGTTAGTACAGAATCTCATCATAGTCAAAGTTTACTACCTGTCTGTTAAAGTGCACTATACAGACATTCTCTTTTTTTTTTAAACAGTAACATCATACTTGAGGTACGCCCTCCCAAAATGTCTTAAGCGCCTCGTCTATCAGCTGTGCTATAACTGCTTGGGACAAAAGATTTCAGTATGCAACTTCTGGAATGGTAAGAGGTTCAGATTAGGCATTTTGCTGAAAACTGATTTAAACAGTTTTCTAAATTTTTAATATAATATTTTAATTTTAATTTTAGGGCATCCTACATACAGTGGTTCATACACATCCCCGTTTTCTACCTCACATTGTCCATCTTTTTTGTCCATCCCTACACTTTAGATCCACACCAGAGAAAGAGGTACTTGAAGAGCAGCAAATATCTTGCCCTATTGAATGGCGAGATCATGCACCCTAATTTAACAGGTACTCAAATACTTTGTGTCTGGGAGGTTTTATATTAATATAAAATCTGTGTGGAAAACAACATGGTTCATTTCGCAGTGTTTTTTTTTTTTAACTTGCATGCGTCAGTGGCCTCATGTTCTTAAAATCTTGGCCTTTTTTTTTTTTTTTTTAAAAAAGAGTGGCGAGAACGCTTCTTGGGTATTAAGAAGTTGGTGCTGATTGGAGGACCAGATGATGGTGTTATTACACCATGGGAATCGAGGTATCAAGTTTTATATTTACCTGCATAAAGGGGAAGGTTTTCATGGCACATTACAGAAATAATGATAATAATGAGAGGAAGGCTACAGTACATTCCCTTGGTGTAGTGTAAAATATAAAACCTTTTACCTACTTGTGGCTGTAGTTACTATGAAGAAAGGAACCAGTCATGAGAACTGTTCTGTAATGTCCAGGTTATGAAATGCCATAGCTTTGCTTTTAAGGGTTAAGCTGGGTTGGGACTCAGTAGACTGGAATAAATGTGAGAAATACAGAAAGTGACATGTGCATTTCAGCAGATTTAGAGGGATTATGCTCAGCAGAGCATTTTGACAACACGTATGATGCCACCAAAAAATGCTTAAATGTGCATGGCTTTTTTTAATGGGAAATTCAAATTATGATCAAAATATGTTTTTTTTTTCTCTCCTAACAGTCACTTTGGATTCTATAACAGCAGTGAAACTGTGGTCGAAATGAAACAACAGGATGTGAGCTGGAGCAAAAATTGACCGTTAATCCTTTTCTATGATCACAGCATTTTTCTGATACCTGTACTGATAATATTTTCTGTTCTTTCTTCAGTGGTATCTGAGTGATGTGTTTGGACTGAAAACACTAGACTCCAGAGGAGACCTGGTCCAGTGTGTTTTCTCGGATGTCGAACACATCCACTGGCATTCAAACTTGACTGTGTACACAAGGTGCATAGAGAAGTGGCTCACATAAGTAACAGAAGTCTTGATACACACGTATGAACCATGACATTAGTAGCCATTCTGAATTTGTACATCTGTCTTGTGATTTAAAAAATGACTGTTTGTGCATGTACGTAGAATATAGTTTGAAAGACTATTAACTGATTTTGAACTTTTTATAAATTATATTTGTAATTAAAATGTAAAAGAAATTTTTTTTTATTGTATGTCGAACATGCATATTTTTTTCCACACTAGAGCATTTTAAGCTTGCTATAAAAATAAAAAAAAATAATACAAATGTGCAAATACTTTTTATTTATTGTTATTAAAAAAAATAATTATTAGGCTGTTCCATTCCTGTCAAAATATATCAGGGTTGTGTTTTATCACCAGTTCTGTACCTGCAGGGGCAAAACATCTTGATCTGCAACTTCTGAAATGGAAACTTGCTTTGCCAGTTCACCCCGGGCTAAAAAGTATGTTGTTGGTGACGTGACTGATAAATATAGATAAATATAGAGCAGCTGTTTTAGAGCACCACCAAAAGCAGATCTGAGAATCCAATGATTATATTCTGACATAAATAACAAAAATATAAAACATATAGTAGCTTTGTTTAATTAATTACTATTACACTATTTAATATTCTTTTGATTATGCCCTGACATTATCTAAAATATTACAAATGTCTGAACAGATAGTGACTGCATTAAAGAAATGTCATTAGTATTATGAATGTCTGAAATTCACTGATAATAATCTTCAATATTGAAAAAATATTCAATTTTAGTTGTATTAAATTTTTTTTTGTGATTTTAGCCTGACATGATCTCAGAAAAAAAATTTAATCACTTAGTGACCACTTTAATCATTTAATTCTTATTATTTATATCAATACATTCTCTGAGAAAAGGGTATGTTTCCTTGTTGCCGGGGTGGAACCATCAAGGGCACACCTTCTGTACCTTTAGTATGTATCTTTTACTTAGAAAGCTGCCTGTAGTGTGTAACTTTAAATCTTTACACTAAAAATTAATTATGGTTCATTTATGTATCTTAATTCATTTTTAAAGGTTAACTATATGGCCAAACGTATGTGGACACCTGACCATCACACCCATATGTGGGCCTTCTCCAAACTGTTGCCACAGAGTTGGAATCACAGAATTGTATAGAATGCTTTTGTACGCTGTAATATTACAATTTCCCTTCACTGGAACTGAAGGGTGCAAACCTGTTCCAGCATGACAACGTCCCTGTGCACAAAGCGAGCTCCATCAAGACATGGTTTGCAGTGGAGGAACTTAAGTGGCCTGTGCAGATCCCTGAACTCAACCCCAGTGAACACCTCTGGCATGAATTGGAGTGCTGACTGCACCCCAGGCCTTCTCACTTGACATCAGTGCCTGACTTCACTAATGCTCTTGTGGCTGAATGAACACAAATCTCCACAGCCATACTCCAATATCTAGTGGAAAGCCTTCCCAGGAGAGTGGAGGCTGTTTAACAGCAAGCAGGGAGCAACTCCTTATTAATGCCCATAGTTTTGGTATAGGCACGTGGCCAGGTGTCCACATACTTTTGACCATATAGAGTATACATTCAACATTTCCAGACATTTTCAAACTAAAAAAAAAAAGATGTACTATTGAGGCGTACCACTCCAGCGACAAAGAAAGGTATATGTTAGTACTATTTTTCTGGGAATATATTAAGAGTTTTTGGATGCGATTTAGAGATTATGGTTACCATTAACTCAAAAATGTCAAGCACAGAGGGATGGCGTCATGAATTTAATCAATATTGGGATTTTTTTTTTTTCATAACAACTTCAGTGATTATTATATCCTGCCATTAACTTGACATAAAGTTACAGCAGCTGTCGGTAACTCAAAAATGCTTCACAGGTCTAAGCACACGGTGACCCCGTTACTTTGTTATTTTGATCAGTAGTAAGTTAAATGTGTTTTGGTGTATAATGCAGTAGTTATGAGGCTGGTTATGAGGTCACAGAGCTCTCAGCATGTATGCGGCGTGGCAGCTGCAGCCTCTGTCAAAACAGGTACTGCCGCCATGACGTCAGCAGGCCAGGTAGCGCGCCGAGGCGTTCAATCAGGTCCGCGGCGCGCGCACAAAGCTCCTGGTGGAGATTTTAGCAAGCTGCTCGAGCTAACCTGTAAGTTCACCTGTTTGTCCAAAATTAAACGTATTTATTTATTCTTTATGGTGAGTTGTACATTTTATCGGTGTAGATAGTGGAGTTTTAGAAAGTTTTACGCGTTCGCTGTCCGTGTTCGGTCTTTCCAGGGCTGTTTAACTAGCCTGAGTTAACTTTTATCTCATGTCTGGTAGCTGTAGTTATCCTCAGCGTTCTGCTCATTTAAACCAGCTCTAGGTTTGCTCTTAGCAAGTCTTTAATTTTCGCTTTAGCGGGGTGTTATGAGTTTGTCACTGAAAGGACTTCACTTTTATATTATTGTACGTAGATTTTAACCTTACTTTAACTGTACTGACTGCACAATATTGCTATCATAGTAACATTTATTGCTTTAAAGTTGTGAGGCCGTGCCGAGTTCATAGACCGACTGAGTCGTGTTGCCAGATTGGACATGTGCCCTCATTGTGGAGGTGTTTTTAATCATATGATGGTTAGTGGAAATTGTATTAAGCTGGAAGGTGTCTTTCTGAAAGGTCATAATTTCAGAAAATTGTATTAACGAATTGGACGCGTTTTAAAGCCTGATTCGACAAGTGGTCATCAGCCCAATCTGGCAACCCAAGGTCGACGTGTCCGGCTCCACTCTGTAAACAGCAGGTTTGTTTGGACAGAGTGGGAGAGCTGTCATCTACACTGACTGCTTTCATTACACATCACACTGCATGTGCTGTTTAGTACAAGCATAAATTTTTCAATGTACCTTTCCGCAAGCTGGTATCACCTTGTCCAGGAGTTTTTCATGGCACCAGAAAATCCGTAAAGCCAGTGATCCATCAGATTTCTCCTTGGCATAACCCACACATTTAGGCTTTTTTCTCAGCTGTATCCTTTTTTTTTTTTTTTTTTTTTTTAAATCTCCTGCAGGACTCATTTCCAGCAAGATGACAACTAGGAATAAGACTGAAGAATGCCGTATATGCGGCGGCAGTCTACAGGGGAACCAACGCCGCTGGCTTTTTGCAGCACATAAAAGGAAAGGGGCCCAGAATCTGAGTCCAACTCGGTCGCTTTGCAAAGAGTCTGCCTATCTGCTGTCGCCAACCAGGTCTGCCCAGAGCAGCCCATGGGGTACGAAGAATACACAAGAATGCACACACACACACACACGCACAAAATTCTGTTTGATGTATGATCAATCTCAGAAGGTAACATAAATGAACAATAAATTAATACAGGCTAATGTGTTAAAGGAATACCCCAGTATTTCTTAATCACTATCGAATGCATCTGTATGTACCAAGAAAAATAATTCAACAAGTTTCCTTTTACTGAGAAAAGAAAAGAAAACCCATCTAATTAAAAAACTTACTTATGATAAAAGCCCACAGGCAGTTGCTGGGGCAGTGAATACACATTAATGTTTTGTAGAACACCTGAAGGAATTATTCATTCGCAAATATTTCCTGTAAATCTGCATAATTCATGTTTTCAGAGACAGGACAACTTTTCCAGAAGGAATAGTTTGTGGTTATGCATTACCAACATAACTGTATGTGTCTGGGCAATATCTGGAAAAAAATTTTCTTTGTGAGCTATTTCACAATCACCAAATGCTTTGGCACCCAAATACTGTAAAATATGTATGCGTTAAGAAGCATAAAGTACATTTCAATAATAAAACAAACATACATGCTGCAAGTCACTGATGTAATCAATAATTATGGTGCTTATTTTGGAATTTATCTTCTGTCAGATTAACTTTTTGGCAAGATATTGTTACCCAAGGATTCAGGATCAGCCTTGGTTGCTTGTCAGTCAGCCAACTGATAGGACAAAACTTCAAGGAAGGCATTACTTTTTACTGCATTCCTCCAGTGACGGAAAGTTGGATAAAACAAAATAAAGAACAGTTTGGTTAATAAGAACTTTTTTTATATAGTGTAATATATTTTTATTTGCCTGTGTGTAATATTTTTATGTATTTAACTTTTTTGACAGAGTTTAACCACTACCCTTAGACTTCACTTTTTCAGTTTCAGGTCAATGGGAGTTCTTTTCATTTCTTAGTACAAGGAAATGTGTCAGTTATCGTCTGTGGTAATTCTGGAAACACCAAAGATGCAGTAGATAGAGACAAGGTTGAAAAACACCTGGCCATTTCTTAGATTTTTTTTGTATTACATTTAATGTATATTCTTGCATTTGTTCTTCTGCAGTACACTTGGGTTTCAATATGCGGTAAGTCTAAAAGCAGTCCTAGAAAGTTGTATATTCTTAATTACTAAATCCTTGCATTTTTCTTTTATTTCTTTCAGGAAGTACATTATCTCTTGGCTCCTCAAATTCACTGTACAAGTCTCATACCCTTCCCACCCCTAATAAAGGAATGGACCTGCTTGCTGTGCTGACACACATATTAGGGCAGTCTGTAACACGGGGGAATGGGAAAGGGGAGTTTGTTTGTGGCAAATGTGTGTCTGTGCTTGAGCGAGTGTTTAAGTTTGACACAGTCATAGCCAGAGTTCGAGTTTTATCCAGGGAGAGGCTTCAGAAACTGACTCAGGAAAGGGATAGTTTAAGACGGTGGGTGCGAAGCCTTTATAGGCAGCGCCACCCATCTGACCCGAAGAGCAGGGGTAGCTCCAGTGAAGATGATGTCGAGCTGGGAGAAAGCGACTCAGGGAAAGCTTACAGAGAGATGCTGAGTGACAACATGGCTCTCGCTGCATATGAATGTTGGGCTGAGAAATCTGAGTCGTGTCCATTTTTTAAGAGAACCGGTAAAAGATGCAGCAAATTGAAAAATTGTGAGTGTTGTGACTCCTTAAGGGTGTCCGATTCTGATTACGAATTTATTTGTGGAGTTCCTCGCCACCTGCCCGAGCAAGCCCTGTCTCCGTTTGGCCTATCTTTGGAGAAGTCCCAGAGCATGCCTCTCCATTGGTCCAGAGCTCCAACACTCCGCTCTAGTCCCGCCTCCTTAGCTGGTTCCTGCCATTCACTAAAAGCACGATCTCGTACAGTTTCAGCACAGTCGCTCGACTCTGTAGATGTCCTTGATCCATTTGATTGGCCAGATGAGCATTCAGTCATCTTGGACTCCATTCTCCATAAGCTGAAATGTATAGAGCGGAACCCAGTCAGGTCTCCAGCAGGAAGTCGTATCCCTGTTTTAGGGAAAGGACCAAATGGCAGTGTGGCAGATGGATCACCTCTAATTGGGGTCACACGGGTGCTGAATTTTGGACAGGGAGATGAACAAGAGGAGGAAGATGTGAATGGCGAGAGTGTGGACGTGCTGACTGAACTGAGGGATGAATTTCTGCCACTGCATAGAGAGGTGAGGAAACTGTTTTTAGTATGCAGTCACACTGGCATTAAATTTTGCCTGCTTCGCTGAAATGCTATTCCACAAGGAATGTTTGTCATAGTTTGGGCTTAAGCAGGGATTAGTTAAAAAAAAAAAAATTAAAAAATTACAGTCAAAATGTGCAACTTGGATGCATCAAACAGCATTTGAAAAAGACCTTATTTGAGTCTATGTCCGATGGTATTGCTATGGCCTATGGCCTTTGCAGTTGGGCTGCTTCATAAATCTTTGTTAATCATTGTAATAATATTGACCTTTGCAACACAAGGTATTCACCTGATTCAAAAATATGTAAAGCATTTTTTTTTCTCAAAATAATGCAGGCCATTCATCTGCCAGATGTTTAAAAAAAAGCTATTTAAGTGATCTTTAAAAAAAAAAAAAAATCATAATTCTCATTTGTCAAAGGTAGATTTAAGGACTATATCAGGGTAACAAATTAAAGGAAAAAAAACAAAGTGTGTTACTATGGTATTGGGCCACCATGAGTCAGGAGAACAACTTCAGTGCACTTTGACATTGATTCTGCAAGTCTCTGGAACTGTACTGAAGAGATGAACACCTTTCTTTCAAAAGATATTCCCTCATTTGGTATTTAATGAGGTAAATCTCCCAGAGTTGTTCAGTTGGGTTGACCGTGAAGATCATAGCATGTGATTTCCATAATGTTCACGCTTACCAAACCATTCTGTGAGCCCTTGTTCCGTGTGTTTGGAGGTGGGGACATCCTGGAAGAGACCACTCCCATCAGGATACAAATTTCATCATAGGATAAAGGTGATCAGTGACCCTTCCCCCTACGGGGACAAGTGGACTTAAACCATGCCAGCAAAAAGCAGCAGCACAACAGAGCCACTGGTTTTCCTATGAATTATTTAGTTATATTTTGAAATATAATTCACTGCTGCAAAAAAAAAAAATAATCCACTTGACCAGGACTGTGATTTTGTGACACGTTACATAATGATTGTAACCGATATCTTCCCAGCTATCAACTATCATTTATCAGTGGGTGTACTAATAAAGCAAAATGTTTCCTCGTTTGATTTATAAAGCTGCACTAACACATACAGAATCGGTGGGCCATTAACCTGCCTTTTACAGCACAGATGTATGTCTAATGCTGCTGCTGAAGGCTGAGATTACCTTTACTGTACAAGATTAAGATTAAGGTACAAGATTACCTTCAAACATCTGTCAGATTGTTCTCCAGCCACTCTGCTATTTTCTTCTTCTTTCATGGTTTTCAAAAATATGAGGAAGAATTAATCATGATGAACAGATACACATAACTGTGCTAAAAATATACAGGGTTTTTTTTTTGGTCACTTGGGTACATAGAGGATGAGTGGGTGAGAAAGAATCACTTAGTGTAAAGGGCTACTGCAAATGTAGTTTGTAGTGATATATTTGCAATATAGTATTTTGTCCACATATTTAGCCTCCATTTGATATTGTTTTATTGCAGCCCACTACAGCCAGAGTGCACCTTGTAGTCAAGCAGTTACGAGAGCAGCTGGATCAAGCACAGGCTCGTATCCGGACGTTGGAGGCGGGGCTTCAGAACGGCACCCACTCAGTCCCCAGTAAGACCAATCAACCAAAGCAGTCACCACCAGTGGTAAGAATTATGGCATCAAACGGCATGTTAGTCACCTAACTGATGTTCCCCAGTTGGTTTGGTGTGTTTAGGCTGCTCCTACTGTTTTACAGCTGAAATTATGAAAAGGTGATTTACATGTTTAACAGAGAGACATTTAAGAGAATTGAAAGAGAAGTCGTTACTGTGAGCGGTGAAATGATCCAGTGGTTTGCATAGTATTTGTCTTTGTAATAAGGTCAAAGACGAAAGGCTTTGAAAACAGCAAAGAAAAGTAAGCTGATGTTATAGCTTAATACTGAGCATTGTGGTGGTCAAAAATACAATTTAAATTAAATTTAAAAAGATTGAGTACATTGACAGATAATCGCTAAAAAGCATCAAAAGCATGCTTTTAGTTGCACAACTTTGAAAACATACAAATAAATCACACTGTGAGAATCCGTCAATTTGAAATCTCCATCCTGTTCATGTTCTTTCAGATGCTATTCAATATCTCCATTCGTCATTCTTTTTAGAACTTTGGGCCAAGAAATTTATTTATTTTATTTAAATATTAAATTAATTCAAACGATGTCCTAATTAACCAGGTGCACATCTAGTATTATGTCTAGTACTTCAGACATTTGTAGTTATTATACGACACTTGACGAATGGACTGCCAACTTTTTACAGCAGCTTGACGTAGGTGTGCTGTGAACATGTGATCTATCAAATGTAGAACAGGTTTTGTCTGTCCTACAGCCCGGTCTTTCTCTGTAACGCTGAAATATCAAGCATTCAACATCTTTGTTTTACAGTTTCCATGTTGTATATAATCACTATAATCACTTGTATAAAGTGATTATGATAATATAGTGTTTGCAGAGTACTTTGAAATTACCTCTGTTTATCTGTTTTGCACAAACTGACTTGCATAAGGTGCATAAGGCAAGTATGGGTGTGTACAAATACTGTGGGTGTGGTGTCAGATGAGGAATTGCACAAATGCAGGTACACAAAACAAAAACATGCACACACCACACACACTCTTGTTTCTGGAATTGTCCTCAGCGGGAGGTATTTGCTCTGAGCGTAGGCTGTGTTCATTAATCATTAACCAGTTGTTCAGCTGCCGTATAACACGTGAACCACCTGTCTTCTCTAATAACTTTTTTTAAAGTGTGTATACATATTTATCTTAATGAAGTGTTGATGTTTTATTTAGCTGTTGAATGTGAATGTGTGCACATAGCTATGACTTGTCTTTCAGGAATGTATTCATAGGAACACGTGGCATAAGGAATTTTTCAAATACACTAATGAATGCTATTGTCCTTGGTTATGACTGTATGAGGACAATGAACTAACAGACATGATTGTGTGTGTCTCCTGGTCTTTTGCAGTTCCCAAACAGCAGCTCAGAGGATGAGAGCGGACTGATCCGGAATCTTAGCCATTCGCTGCAAAGCAGAGACAGAGTTATTCAGGTTAGCTCTCAAACTCGCAGCACAGCGATTAAGTTTCAAGTGCACTAGTATGTCGCCTAAGGTAACTGAATTATGATTGATTCAGATCTCTCCCCTTGTCAGGAATGTGTGACTTTGATCCGAAAGCAGTGTGTGGACCTTGGCTCAGGGTTAGAGGAGGCTGATAAGCTCATCAGCAATGTAACTGTGACTCTGACTGATATACACTCAGAGCGAGAGGTGAGAGAGGTGACGCTCACTGTTTCCATAAGTGTTCAAGCCCTTGAATGTACAGTTTTACTGTATCCTGCAAACATTGTTTTCAAGCACATTTATTTTTTAATTTTTTTGTCTTAAAGCATTATCCAGTCATAATTTACAACAGTGATTTTTTAAAAATGAATTTAGGGTGGCATATTTTTGCAAACCTGTTGAATGTAGATTCAGTATATTTAAACATCCAAGATTTGTAGGTCAATTGTTGTTCTTTAATGCATCATGATTTAAGGTTACTGCATTTTTCTATTTTTTGGAAAATTGTAATGCAGGCTGTTTTTCCTAATGGCAATTCTGCACTTAAATTCTCTCTTCCTGTAAACACAATTTAAGAGAGCGTTATGTAATATTTATGCACTTGAATAATCTTTTGTGAAAGGAACAGTTTTTGGATATATAAAATCTCATCTTGCCTTTGATTATTCATCTGTTTTAGGGGCTCTTGGAAGCTGAGCTGACTGAACTGAACGAGAGAGAAAGAAGCCTGCAGAAAGAGCTGGAGGTGCTGCAGGAAGCAAGCAGAGGGCAGGAGAGGGACCTCCTCACTCTCAGCTGTGTGCTCCAGAGTAACCAGGATGTCATCAGTGTAAGGCAAACACAGGGCTGTGTCAAACAAACACACATAATCTCAATGCTGGTTGTTGACTGAAGATCATTTAAACTACATGTCTGATTCAGAAAGTCATTCTCTCCCCTTTTGGTTTTAGCATTTGCGAGTGGAACTAGCTGAGAAGACTCAGTCACTGCAGGGCATGCAGAAAGAGAGGGAGTTATGGAAAGAGCGGGACTTCGCCCTGGAAAAGGTGTTACAGGAAAAAGAAGCTCTCATCACTCATCTGCAGCAGGCAATAGAGAGCTCCCACAAAGATGTTCAGGTTGACAGCCAATTGATTTCCTGTTTACCTTCTGTTCTACTTTGCTCTCTGAGATGACCTGGATATTGTCTTATCAGATTGTTCTTATGAAATCCCAGTTGTTTATGGTACAGGCAGTGGAAACTCAACACCAGGTTAAAGTGACTTAAATAATGATGGTGGTTCACAGGCCCTCTCAGACTCTCTGATCGGTCGGGGATTGCCAGGAGGCGGAGCTGAGGGCGCTTTGGCCAGTCAGGTGCGAGAGCAGGAGTCCCTGCTATCTGTCTGCCTCAAAGATTGGGAAGAGCACACTGCCACCACGAGGCAGGAAATGTCAAAACTCTGTACAGCTTTAGAAGAAGCTGAGGCTGTAATACAGGTATGGTGAGAGTGACAGTACTATTACTTGTACAAGTTACTGTTGTCAGGCTAGGCTAGGCTAGGCTTTATTGGGACATCATTATTTCATCAGTAGGTCATCAAAGTTGTTGAGAGATTTTTTTAATCACTGCAACACCTGTAGCATTTGGAACTAAGGCTGTGTTCAGTCATAATTTTCCCAATGTTACTATTTTAAAAAGCCACGCGCTTATAGCAAATGAAGGGGTCAGTGTGAGTGCCAAGTAGAAATAACTTACACAGTTCTTGTTGTAAGAAGTGAAAAAGGATGGGAATGCCACTACTTTTACCATCCACCAGGGTTGTACCCAGGTTTATACAACTATACCTCAGGCCATCAACTGCACTGATATATAGTACTGAAATGAATAATTTTAATAAACAAATAATATAATATTTGTTGCCCCATGTGTGATCATTTTAATGTGTGTAATTTTAACTGACACTGTCCAACTGGGTAACACTTACATCCACCTTCTCTCTGAGTCAGTCATAAGCCTCAACATGTATAGAGATGCATCACATGACTGTTATTGAGACATTTTCCAAATCCATTAACCTACAGGCAGTGTGAGGTGGAGAGTATTAATTGATTCATAGCCAACCTCTTGGAACAAACTGTTTTGCTTTTAAATGTTTTTCTAGTTAATTAATCAAAACTGGAAAGTTTCATTTCAACTTGTGCAGTCTTGCTCTGAATGTCTGTTTCCCCACACATGGATTTTTAAGTAGTCCCTCCACCTAGTGGCAGGTTCAGAGAATTTACAGGAAATGCTGAATACATGTATCTCTTTGGTTACTGTACTTGTCATCTACTGTGGACCAGCCACTGATCTTCAATCTGTTATGCATCTGAGTTATTTTTATTGATTTCCTAACGTTTTCACATATTTTCTAGGACCAAAGGCAAAGTCACAAACAAGCCATCACAGAACTATCTGAGCAGCTGAGAGACACTCGCAAGGAGCTGAGGGAGATGATTAAAGACACCAAGCAGGCAGAACAAGCCTGGAAGACTGAAAGGGCAAAGAGAGGTTTAGAAGAAGGGCGATTGAGAGAATGTTTGCAGAAAAGGGATAAGCTCATTGAGGTATGTTCTCTCACTTTCTTTCTCATTACACACTGATGCTGCACTGAACAGCTGAATGTCTTCCTGACATAGCCACGTCTGCAGTGGTTGATTTGTATCCAATGCTCTGTATGATTACAGATTGTCACAGTGTGATATTTCATGTTTCTCCTTTTTTTTTTTTTAATACCAGCAAGTACTCTTGGATGCAGAGAAGCGAGATGGCATGCTAATAGAACTGCATCAGGACATCCTCAGTAAGGTTGAACCGAGGGTTGGCCTCAAACACACGCTATGATTGTGTGACGTGTGTGTGTGTGTGTGTGAGAGAAAGAGAATGCCAGATATACACTGGAATATGTCTGTATGAATGGTGAATATGTACTGGGCTGTGATGACCGTATCTTTGTAATAACACTGCCACAGATGGATAAAGACCCCAATTTAGCCCCAATTGCTAAAGGGCCTTATCTTCATTACTGCGTTTATTAGTTATCACTGTTTTGTTTTTGTTTTTGTTTTTTAAAGTAAGGCCTTGCCTATAAATGTATTCCATTGACTGTAATTATCTCCTTTCAGCTAATTCAGCCTATTGTAACATATTGACTCAAGCTCAAGACTTGTGTGATGGTTTTAATTTATTTCTCAGCAAAACATAATAATACTGTATAAAGAATCCTTTATTCTTGATTCCATGCTAGCAGCAAAGTGCACCTGCTGTTTTCCAAGAATTCTGCTTTTATTTCTGGGATTATATGAGTGGCCATCTTGAGTTGTTTTTGCCTTTAAACCATTAATTTCCTCCAGGCCATGGAGAGAGAGCTTATATTCATGTGTCAGTCTTTGCTTTTTGAAATTGAAGTTTTTATTCCCTAATATAATAGTGCAATGGGTTATTTTGTTTAAACTTTTAATTTTTTTTTTTAAAGATTTTTTTTAAATGTATTTCTTTCTTTCTTTGTTTTTATTATTTATAAGGGAGTAAAACCAAGTGAAACTTGATAATCCCCTTTTTTTGTGTGTGTGTGTGTGTGTGTGTGTGTGTGTGTGTGTGTGTGTGTGTGTGTGTGTGTGTGTGTGTGTGTGTGTGTGTGTGTGTGTGTGTGTGTGTGTGTGTGTGTGTGTGTGTGTGTGTGTGTGTGTGTCTACTGTCTTCTTTACATGTAGTCTGAAAGCCTGTAATCTGACATTTACCATTCGGTTGAGGTTATATTCATGTGCCAAATGATTGTTCTTTCTTGAGAACAATAACAATAAACACTCTATTAATAAAATGAGCACGTGATTTTTTTTTTTATGAGCATGCGATATGTCATTAATAAAAATCCTACCACAAGGGTCAGAGATCATGTTTTTACTGCCCTCGTGTGATGGGCTGAAAGGTAATGTGATAACTGCTGATCAAGTTACAGAATGGCCTTGTTGCTGTCTGATCTCATTCTCTAAGCGGGTTTATATTCAAAGCACTACCATACTAAACAGTATGACTAAACACATTGACAGCAGTGGTTTTGGAAACTGGTCCAGTTTGCGTTTATTTTTCCTACTGAGTTTGCCACCTGAACTAGTTTTGATGACCATCGTGTTTTTGCATATTTGCAAATAAATATTGCTTTAACAGTTAAAAGTATTGCTAAGGCAAATAAGCTCTTTGATGTAGGTTTCAGCTCTAACAGCCCAAAGCGTGTGCATTTGTATTCGTTTGCCTCTGTATGCTTTACAAAATTTGACTAACTGAACAGCAGCTCTTAAATGAAACTGGTGGCCTGGTGGAAAGTTTGCACTGGGTGGTCTATCTGTTCATTCCAAGCTAAAAATCCAGTTTAGTCTGACCAGCTGGTAGATCATCTTTATAAAGGAAGCTACTAATTCTACATCATATATACAGCCAGGTCCGGAAGTATTTGGACAATGACAGATTTTTTTGTGATTTTTGCCTTTATACACCACCACAATGGATTTGAAATAAAGATGGTCAGAAATGGTCTACTAGTCTGAGCAGCTCAGCCTGTGTTTAGCAGAGTTATTAACACTGTTTACAGAAGTGTCAGTGGTTGTGTGACAAGAAAACACCAGCTTTGGCGTTTAATAAAATGAAGACCAAGTTTAAATGTGTTTATTTTGACTTTAAAAATGTCTGCTAAATCAGTTATTCAGAATGACTTGCAGGAGTACTTTGTCTCCATTACAAAATCTTCATGCTAGATGCCTGCAAATACATAAACGTCTATTAGTCTTATAAGTTCTTATAATAAACCGTCAAGCTAAGAATGAGTTGGCATAGCAACAAAAACAGTACTGATAAAAGTTTTTTTTTTTAAGTGAGTGTTTATTTGGTGAATACTGGTCTATTACTGGGATACTGTTTAGAATGGAAAGATGCAGTCTCGCGTGACACTCGAGCCCAACGTGGCGCGCGCTTTTACCGTTGCTGTGGAAACGGCTCAACACTCTTCTTCTCATGACGCAGCAGAGTCATCTTACTTCCTGTCTTTAATATAAATATGTGGAGACTGGTCTGAAGTAATCTATCGTGCTTCGCAGAAACAGTCATGAAAGGTGTGGTTAGGTCAGCTCCGTGTGCCGCGGCCAGGCTCGGAGCTCAGGGTCGGCGTGATGACACGCTGAGCTCCATCCGGCGCGCCGAGCGCTTGGTGCTCCAGTCCCATGTGCACTCTCTGGATTCCGCCACGCGCTATCGGACACCGCCGCTCTCATCCAAGCTCCCGGATGTAGCGCTTCTGGCTCACAGTGTGAACGGAATTAAAGCCCGATCTAAATCCCCCGGCACTATGGTAAGGTTACTAGTCCATGCGCTTTCACTATCACTGGATTAAATACATCTATCATGCAGCAGATGCACTTTGTAGGTAGACAATTACTGACTGTAGCCCATCTGTTTATTAAATATAAGTGCTTTATAAATAAAATGTATTATTTATTATTATCTGTTGCTATGCGCAACACACCCCCATCAGGGGCGGATTTAGTGATTTGGGGGCCCTAGGCAAAATAAAGGAATGGGGCTCTATTCAGTGTTTTGACATTGATTTTTAAAATTTCAGCATGCCTTATTTAGCATTAATAATTTAAAATATACACTGCCCTCCAAAAGTTTGGAAACGCCTGAACAAAATAGGGTTTTTGGGCAATATCAGCATAAATCCTCTTTAGTTAGTGACCATTTTGCATTGATAATAAGGGACAACACAAACTATGAAAACATATTTTATTAAATAAAATGTTTATGAACATAAACATGAACATAA
>CM040988.1:17473596-17489132 GCA_022985145.1 Pangasius djambal
TCTTTGGGCAATCCTCCAGGAGGCTTGGAGTAATATATCAAGTCAATGTTTGAATAAACTGACTGCTCGGATGCCTAGTGTTGTCCCTTATTATCAATGCAAAATGGTCACTAACTAAAGAGGATTTATGCTGATATTGCCCAAAAACCCTATTTTGTTCAGGCGTTTCCAAACTTTTGGAGGGCAGTGTATATAATTTGGCTTTTTAGGGGGCCCTAAGCTTCTGGGGGCCCAAGGCTAGGGGCAGTGGTAGCTCAGTGGTTAAGATGTTGGTCTCCTGATCAGAAGGTTGAGATTTCAAATCCCAGCACCACCAAGCTGTCACTGCGGGGCCCTTGAGCAAGGCCCTTAACCCTCAACTGCTCAGTTGTATAAAAAATGAGATAAATGTAAGTTGCCCTGGATAAGGGCATCTACCAAATGCTGTAAATGTAAGGCGATTGCCTACCTTTTCCTAGTGCTAAGTCCGCCCCTGACCCCCATCCATGAAAAGGCACCACTGCTGGCCAGATGTTAGGGCCTATTTGGGTAAGTGTCTAAAAAGTGTACACCATGGTTAAACACCTCAGTATTGCTGCTAAACTTGATACACTTGTGTCAGTACCACTGCTTTGCTGAGAGTGGACCACTACTGAAATTATGTGATCAGAGGTCTATGATAATCCTTTGCCATTGATGAATGAGTAGAGGGAGGCTGACACAGATGGGCTTCACTCAGTAAATGTATAACTAAGGTGAATGCGTTAATGAGGACAGTGACTATAGCTACAGGTTAGATGTAGATAATGAGATGGCAACTGAGTATAACAAACATCTTTATCTTTTCCGCTGAAGTTGCATTCATTGGGCGTGAGTGGCCCGTTCCCACCACCGGCACTGCGCGAGCAGAGTGCGGGCCTCAGCGTAGCAGTGGCTGCTGAATACACCCGTGCCGTACGTCAAGTAGAAGGCCGTTTACAGAGGCAGGCAGGGAGGATCACTGAGGAAGCCACTAAGCTGGATCATCAGAAAGAGAAACTGGAGAAAGTGTTGCGAAGTGTCAGGACAGCACTGCTCATCAACCGGAAAACCACAGACGAGCGGACACGAAGACCGGCCACTGAGGCAGTGAGTGAGAAGGGATAAAATTTAGCTCTGTTACAGGTCTGGTATGTTTTGTCAAAAAAATGCTGCCAAGAACCACCTGCTTTCACAGGATGAGGCAATATGACTGACACATGACCAACCACAAGAGTGTACACATCTGAGTTTATCTCGTTTTCTCCTCAAAACCCTTTAAAATATCTTTTACAGACATGATGCTGTGAACTTTTTTGATTCCAGTGACTGTTACTTGAATGGAAACACTCGTTGGGTCACAGTTGTTAAAAGTTTGTTTTCCTGTTAAAAAAGCAGAGTAGGGTATACACGCTAGTACGGAGAGCCAATCAGATTTCTACCTTCTACATTCTGATGGTCATGGTCAGAAGAGTATACAAATGATATACTGGATACGGAGTGTGGGATAGGGTCCAGGCTCCACTGTGTAGGATAAGAGGTAAAGAAAATGGATGGATTTGCAATATTGCAGAGGAACTAGCTGTTTTCTGCAGTACTCCCTGTTCTCCCAGTTTAAGCAGAGCATCCTTAAAATGAACTTCCAGGCATGTGTAATTTTGACAGAGGGGATGGGATTGGTGATCAATATAAGCAACGACTAACATTCAATTTCAGACACAGCTATTGTTTTCATACATTAATGTTTTCTAATGTTTTTCTTTGAAGGATAAAGATGGAGCTGATCATTTGCTCTGCCATGAGAGGAAGGGCTTGAATGAACTGAAGAAGAAACTGGAGACTCTGCTGAGAGACACTTTAACTCAGCTGCAGGTATAAACAAGACTACAGACTATAAAAGGTGTAAGGGAGCAACACATGTATCTCTGACGCAGTCTTTGCATCTCTGTGACTTTAAGACCCTAGCTCAGAGCAGCAAACAGCTCCTGGACTGTGCCTTTGAAAGGTCCAGGGTAATTGAGCTGCTCCCTCAGCATGGATCACCTTCAGCAGCTGTACATCTTTCACTCTCTCCTCTCTCACTGAAACCTGATCCCTCTGGTCCATTTACCCCAGGTACTGACATCAGCAATTTTATGTGAGACTGTCTTTTGAATTGAGATGATACTTTTCTTCACATGAGTGAAAATGTAATCTTAGATGAATCTCCTGTAAGCTGGGATTGTATTCAATACTTGTATGTGCTGAGTTCATCTCCCAAATCCACACACACACAGAGTGTAAAGAGGCACTAGAGTCATCAGCAGCTGTGTTGCAGACGTCTCAGCAGCTCAGCGGGAGCATTGAACAGGCCATGTGTGACGCCATCATTAAACAGGCTACGCTACATCGCTCAGTCAATGAGGGTCTGTTAAAGAAAATTGCAGAAACCCAGAGTATGCAGGTGAGACGAGAATCAAGAACTTGCATTTTTTTCCCCAGCAAATTTGGTCATATATTTAAAAAAAAAAAAATGGAATTTTTTTTATTATAGTAATTCCAAACATCAGTTTAGACCATTAAAAAGGAGCACAGTTATAGACCAGACCAATTTAGGTTTTAAAATTAGTGATTTTTCTTGCACTCATTTATGTGAGGTACTGTACTTACTTACTTACTTACTTTATTTATAAAGCACAATTCAACACAAAAACAGTTGACCAATGTGCTGTACAAAGATAAAAATAATATATATAACAAATATCAAGTTGAAATATCCAACATGCCTCAGCTACAAACTTAGCTATAATTAAAAGCCAGATATAAGAAGTGTGTATTTACCCGAGTTTTAAAGATAGATAAAGCTGAACCTGCTGTGACATGCAGATGTAAACTGTTGCAAAGCTTAGGGCCAGCTATCCTAAAGGCACAGTCCCCCCTTAGCTTTATTCTGGACCTGGGAACAGTTAAGAGCAGCTGATCAGAAGACCTAAGAGACAGTAATTTAAGACTTTACTACCCTGCAAAAAATCTTGGTACTTCTTACTAAAGTGTATCATGTAAGAATATATTAGCTAATATGCGATTTGAGACATAGTTAAAGTTTTCATTTCAACTGCAATTCACCACACAGACAGCAGAGGGCTCTAGAAACGAAGAACTACATCTTCAAAAATCCGGATAGATAAATTGCTAAATATATTTTTCAGTATATTTTTAATTCCAAAGAAACTAATGGCCTAGGAACATCTCTGCACCTTTACCCTAGGATCTATGATCTATGTGCCCTATATCCTCCTTCTATCCCATACAGATAGGCATTTCCCAAACTTCTACTAATATGTTCCACAAGAGGTATTTCATTCTCTAATATTTCAGTCTCTAATATTTTATCAGCAGCAATATATATAACACTAACCACTCCTGCCAAAATGCACTGTATCAATCACAACTGCTCAGTGTTCATTATTAGTTAAGCTACCTCGCTAATCTAGTGTGTAGTGATTTCTGTGCTGTAGTGTATCATGTTTGTCATTCGATGCTGTGGATCATATTCTGTAACAACACAAACTGAGCTCATACCTAACTCTGTAAAGGTTTTAAATGGGAAAGTGTGACTTTTTCTGTGTTAACAATTAAAAAATGATTTCCACTTGTGCACACAGGCACACTATAAATGTACTAAACGGCTAAATCTTTCTTTAGCAACGTCTAACGCTGAGTTCAGCGACCACTAGACAGGCCATCTACCGCAAACAGAGACAGATGCAGTGTGCCAGCTACAGCCATGGCAGAGCTTTGGTATGTTTTATAGTAGTGATGTGTTAGATACAGCACTGATATTTATTGTAGTCGGTTAGGCAGTTTGACTTTTACCTCAGTCCTTGATATCAGGAATATCTCCCCACTTGCTGTACATTGGACATTGTTAGCCATGTTGTAATATTATACTAGTTAACCAAGTATTCATAAGAGGAAACAGCATTGTTTGCCGCACTCTGTCTTTCCGCTGTAGGGTCCAGTCTCCTCTGATGACCTTTTCTGCAGAGAGAGAATGAACAGACCTGTTGTGCAGGTCTATGAGAGACACCCAAGTTTTCAGCTGCCTGAGTCGAGACTCCTAACACAGGTAGTGTAATCAACATGATACCATAACAATAGTCACCAGTCACATATCTCCACATGTTTGTAATCAGCTTATGATCTTTATTAATTCCAATGCACTTATCAGCTGTTAATTCCAAAACAATGACAGACATAACTATCAGCATTTTAAATGCTAAAGTGGTTTGGATATCATTGAATGATTGAACAGACAAGTAGGAGTACATAAATATTTTTGCTTAATGCAAAATTTTCTAACACTGTATGGTGTAGTAAAATGTACTATATGATATCTGTTTTCTAGGGCAGTGTTCTGCTGAAGCAACATTTGGAGTGTGCAGAGAAAGCAGTAGAAGAGCTGCAGGTTGCACATTTGCAGCTGGAGGATGACTCGTGTGCAAAGAGAGTGGCAGAGAGTGTGGACTCCGCCATAGTCCGGCTTCGAAGAAGGAATTTTCCTCACATGTCTGTCCACTCAGCAAGCACATAAAATTAGAAACCCATCTGTGTCAGCACTATCAAACTCATATGTACATCTCTGTGGCCAGTATTATACAGGTTTGAGCGTGTGAGTGTATTATGCTTGTAGATTGTATTGAAGTTTAAGATTGTATTGAAGATTTTTTTCAACAGATCATATTAACTTGCATAATGACCCATACATTGATGATCATTAATTAATTAATCTTAAGCCTTTGTTTGTGCCTTTAATAATCAGTGAATAACTTGGAGGAAAACTATGTTTCAGACGTTTCTGTGTTTTAGTTATTAGCTGCATGAGAAGCATAGTAGCTAGGTTGGTGTGGTCATTATTATTACTTTTCAAATGTACTGGGAAGTAAGAAGCATTAAAATTGTCTATAATATTTATATTATGGCCAATGCTATTTGGGTCCTAATTTGTTTTTTCTTTTTTTTTTGAGGTAAAAAACAGTGGTTGGGATCTGAGTGCAACAGTGGTTGGGATTGAAAAACTCAGTAAAGGGCATCACTTTTGTTACGATTAAGGTTCCAGTGAGCTACGTATTTACTCATAGCTAGCTACATATCTAACTTAGCTTAAGATAGTTAACTGTATTAGTTAATATTGTTTGTTGATTGTGGTGGATCCAGAGCTTATCCTGGAAACATTATGTGAGAAAGGAATACACTTTGGATGGGAATCCAGTCCATCACAAGGCATCACACACGCAATCACACACTTATTCACACCTAGGTGCAATATAACATAGCCAATCCACCAACCGGCATGTTTTTGGAAGGTGGAAGGAAACCAGAAAACCCAGAAGAAACCCGTGCAGACACAGGGAAAAAAGCTGGCCCCGAGTTTCTTTTATATGCTGTGAAAAAAATTCCATTCTTATGATTTTGTAACAAAATTAATTTACTAAAAGTAGGCCAATTTCTGCAACAATCTACTCTTATTAACTTCCTGGAAGTCTTATTAGCTTTTATACTCTTTGTGAGACATTTTTTATATAAGTAAAGAAGGAGCAATGTTATATAACAGAGATTCCCATACTTTATCAGGACTAAAAACATTATCCTTTCCCAACATGAGGCAATGATGATAACAACTGCTTCTGTCCTACTGTAAAAGTCTGTAATCAGCATAGATTTACCGATGTTTTAAGCAGACACTGGGCTGGAAATTTAGGTCTCTTACAGTTAAATAGGCGGAATTGATTAAGATTTGAATTATTTTTCTACTCCTTGAGTCCACCCCCATTCCTGCCCATGGACACAAAGCTCCGCCCCTAGGAGCCATGGTGGCTCAACTAGAGTTAGCATTAGCAAGGACTGTCATGACATCAAGAGCACTTTCAAGGGCAACTGCTTAAAAAGCCAAGTTATAACAATATAATGTATATACACAAAATGCATGTTAATGAAGAGAAGGAAGGAATTGTCCTTTATTCTTTGTAATAAAAAAAAAAAACACATCTACTTGGTTTTGTTAGGTAAAGTGGGCCATTCAAACATTTCAGAGCTTTATACAGAATATGTTTTTCAGACCTGTCCAGGAGCAACAATGCAAATTCTGCTTCCAGCTTCATCCCCTTCACCAGTAATAGTCACTGTCAGTGTTTTTACTGTGTTTCCTGTCACTACTGAGCATGGATTACTGTCTGTGTGCATATTCTTGACATGTCCGCATGGGTTTCCTCCAGGTTCCAAGTTTCCTCCCACATCCCAAAAACATGCCAGTAGGTGGACTGGCTAAGATAAATTGCCTCTAGGTGTGAATGAGTATGTGCACGTGCTGCCCTGTGATGGACTTGCATCTCATCCAGGGTGTAATCATGCCTCATGCCCAGTTTTCCCAGGATAGGCCCTGGATCCACCGTGACCTACCCTGACCAGGATAAAGCAGTTACTGAAAGTGAGTGGGAGTGAAAATCAGATCCCTTTCCATTGTTATATGGCAAATATTTTCAGCGTTGCGTCAAAATTAAAAACAAAAGCCCTGAGATCCCATGTAAGCTAGGCAAGTGTTTTAATTGCAAAAGAGTTTTACACAGACATACTAAGCATTTAGAGTAGTCTCTATTAACCTCTATTAACCATTGCATTTAATTCTTGGTTATTTTAAAAATCATGAAGGAAGTCACACTTAGATTTTGAATGTTAAAACAACGCTTACCATGCTGGGTAGAAAATATCAGTTTATTGCAGTTATGAAACAGTCCAATATATATGAGCAGTACTGTACTTCGACTAATGTTCACCTACACACTTACACACTCAGTGGCACTTTGAGTCCATTGATGTACCATGTAAAACACTGTTCCCTCATTAGAGATCTTATTTTAAAGTAATTAAGTAGAATGTAATACTAATTAATACACAAGCATTTGCAAATAAAATTGAAACATTCCAAAGACAATAAGTGTTACATACAAAGTGCAGTGCTAACTAAACTAATTCTAAACAATATTTTTAAATGTAAAATTATATAAACTTGTGATATCCTTTTTATTCCTGGAATGTCAGTGTACAAAGATTTAATTACAATATTTAAAGAAAAGCATTTTCAGTCTAAACTGTAACTGGGTTAGACGCAATCATAATACAATTTTGTTTAGTTGTTTGTAAAAGCCCCTGTTCAGCAAGTCCCCTAGGAGTTAATTCACTAAGGAGGCCTCTATTGAGTTCCCCTACTATCTGGACAGGGAGTCACAATGTCCTCCACCTCAATGATTTCCACCACCAGATCTCTGATGGACTTCACGCTGTCCAGCGGCTCTTCTGCTTCTTGATCCTCAGTGATAGAGTCTCGGTGTGGACCTGTGGTGCCTTCAGGCTCTACCTTTGCAGACTGTGCAGTCATGTCGCCCCCTGCTGGAAGATCAGGGATACTGGGGAGTCCATTTGTGCTGGTAGTGGTGGAGCTCTCCATCACGCTTTCTGCTGCTGTCTCACTGACTGCAGTGTCAACTATAGGGGGCGATGAATCACCGTAAAGTGTTTCAGTGTGAGTGTCATCTGTGTCTTTAGTCTGGGAACCTGAAGGATTTTCAGCATTGGTTGTATCAGGCTGGACTGTACCACTGTGTGGCTCCTCAGAGGGTGCAGGCACAACATCACAGATCTCAGAATGAGACGGATTGGCAGCATCAACCTCTGTCTCTTCTGAAGCACTGACACTTTGATTTTCTTTCACAGATGCTAGAGGAACAGGACTTTCTGTGTTCACCTCAATTGGTAGATTGACAGAAATGGATTGATCTGCAAGCGACTGAGGTTCTGAAACGATTATTACAGGAGAAGTGTTGAAATCAGTCGCAGTGGATGTCATAGCTTGGCTCTGAGCTGTAGCATCAGCTGCGTCTGGTAATGAGGTGCAGGAAACCATGTCAGGTTTATCCATAGAAACCTCACACATCGGCTCTGACGAATCAGATGTGGATGTTGAAGGGGCCTTAGATAGATCTGGGGAATCTGCAGAAACACAAGACGGCATACTGGGTACTGCTGAAAGCTCACTTGGCTTAGATGGCTCTGCATCAACTGTCTGAGATGATTCATCTGCAAACTCTTGTTTCTTCTCCTCTGGTTGTTTCTCAGAACTACCATTTTCCACCATCAAGGAGCTGGAAACCTGCTCAGCTTTTTGTGCTGCAGCTGCAGATTGCACTTTGGCTGGACTGGAGGGGGCTGAGCGAGGCGGAGTGCGACTGTCTGTCAGACTGCTCTGACTCAGACACTGCAGCTCAGTGCTGTCCATAAACAGGTTGTGCTTCTTCAGAGTGGCTGCTTCTTTCACCACTGCATGGAACAAAGACATAGTGAGATCAGCAAAGAAAGACATTCCTATGAAATAAGCTAGACTGTGGAGAGGGCAGTCTTTTTCACCAAGAGAGCTGGACAGTTACGCTCTCTTGGACTCCGTGGATTATGATCTCTTGGAGTTTAGCATTGTTGGGATTCAAACTCATAATCTCCAGATGTTAGTATGAAAACTTGGCACCACTCAGGAACCTGTTACTTATCGGTATACACTACGCCATCCACTTCTAGGAACACCTGTTCACCTCATGCAGTTATCTAATCAGCCAATCATGTGGCAGCAGTGCAATGCAAAAAAGCGGTGCACACTACACCATCCACGTGCCACATAACTGGCTGATTAGATAACTGCATAAATGTGCAGGTGTAAAGGTATTGCTAATAAAGTGTAAAGTGAGTGTATTTCTAATGTTTGCCTCTGTTTCTGAATATAATCATCGTAATAATTTAATAATGTTATGTAATAGTAAAGTACCACAATAAGAATTAAGCCATTTTACCTTTGTTTACTTCATTATTCAGGGTGTTCAGCATTATATCCTCATAGACATTCTCCACTTGGATGAAGTTTGTGTAATCAGCAAAAATGTACTGCTCATATTTCTGCAGCTCCTGCAGGAAAACAAAAAGGAAAACTCATTCAGTACAGACAAAGACACAGATCTTAGTAATGAGGAAAATGCCAGGCCTATCAGATTCTAACACAGATGTGGCCAACTGTGATAACCGTGCAGCTGGGTTGAGCAGAGTTTAATCTTTTTTCTGTCTTGTTTCATTTCGGTTCTGCTGGCTATTTACTACAACACTCAAGTCTGATATCACAGATTTTTAATTTCACATACTATTTTCCCAGGGACATGAAAGCTTTACAAATTAGAAATTATGTCTCATGTTTTACCCTAGCGTGTGAGTGCTAGTGGAGTGCTAGTAGTTACAGTTTTACAGCTGGGTGCCAGGTTTCTCCTGATGGCTGGCAGTGTGATGTCCACCAGAGCCTCCTGGAAAATCTTCTTCCTCACTGTGCTGCTATCATAGTCATATTGCTGAAAATGATGAATAGGGCTTTAATCTGATATTCACAAACTAATAGTTATTATTTAGCCTTTTTATGGATTAGATTAGGTAAAATTGAACATATGATTAATGTATGGTCACCTTAAGCACTCGGAGCTTGGCTTTCTCCATGACTGTGGCCAATTTCTCAGGTTCATCCTTCATGGCTGACTGAAGCAGCAACTCGAATGTGTACACAGCATTCTCCATCAGCTAAAATAAGTAAAGCACCCATAAAACAAGCATACTTACAACAACTGACACAGGTTCTTATCTTAATAATGTATATTATGGCAAACGACAGAGGGAGCCACAGTTCTGAGTATTGTAACGTTAGCCATAACTGAATATTTGAAGAATACTTTTGTGCCTCTAAGACAGAGCTAAAGACAACAAAAATAGTCACTGTAGTGAATCAGTATAAAAGTAAGAGAGAGCTCAGTAGATGATGGTCCCCAGAGCAGAGCTGCACCATGAGGCCTACCTGCTGCATGTGGCTCTGTGTCTTGTGCACCACCAGTGTGGAGTTGGAGAACTTGAAGCGGCTGCGCAGCTCCTGCAGCTGTTCCTTCAGTATGGAGACATGCTGATAACAGTCCTCCAGCTGGGCATGAGACACCTCCTCTAACGCCTTATAAACATGATACAGAAACCAACATTCACCATCAAACAGCATCAATGATTCACTAACAAACACCAACATACACTATCAAACAACATTCTCCATCACATACCAACATTCATAAACAAACACCCAGATTCTTCGCCAAACACAAAAAATCACTAGCAAATAGGGCTGCAAAGATTAGTCAACATAATGGATTTGAAAATTCATTTGTTGTAGATTTTTATAACCTATGTGTTGTTTACTTATAAGGTAACCCTTATAACCCACGTTACAACCCTGATAATCCATGTAAGCCACTATTTTTGGGGTAGAACGTAACACACTACTGAAGCTGCTGGGGGCAGCAACACCAATATTTTTTTTAATCAAACACCAACATTCAGCAAGCAACATTCTCTTTCATAGCCCAATATATACCATAATACACATTCAAATACCAGCATTCACCATCAACTAGAGATGTACCAATCTCACGGTGTTCCATTTTTGATACAACAAATCAGCTCTGATAATAAATCAGCTAATACCCAATGTATTAGTAACTGAGCTAACACTTTATTAGCTTCTGTTGTAGTGATGTGGTACAGTGTCCATGGTCATTGGTCACTGTGATAAGGGGGATTTGTGATGCTCTGTTTGTGCTGTACTTGCCCAAGTGCAAATGCTGCAGAACTGACACTGAGAAAAGATTATGATTTTAATATGACTTTTTTTTGTGCAGCCCTAATGTACAGTATGCTCGAAACCCTTAACTTTCAGATATCAAATTTGAACTGCAACTCATTCAACTCCTTTCCTAAGTCTTACTTTAGTAAGTTCCTCTGTAGTTCCTCCAGGTTGGAAGTCCTTGCAGATTCGGTTCAGCTCTGTCTCCAAACGCTGCCTCACGGCCTGGAAGCCAGAACTCACCGGACCCATCAGCTCCTCCAGAATGGAGGCCAGATATGGAGATACACTCTCAGAGCAGAACTTCATCGCTGGCTCTGAGACAAGGCCTGAGAAACAAGCATATATAAATACTCCAACATGGACAAAATTGTCTATGGCTCTCAAGGCATGTCCATTCAGTACTGATCTCATTTCCATATAAGGAGTCACGGACACACCCACATTTATGGATATGAACTAAGCATACCTTTTGTGATCTGATATCTGCAGACAGACCATATTGGTATCCCTGCAATCAGGACTTTTATAAATACATTTTTACACAGGAAACGTCATGAGAAGGAATATCAGAATCTCTGATGGACATTACCTAAATGCATGGAATCTAAAATATTGAAAATAGAAGCATCAAGTGTATTAGAGTAGGGCTGTTCATTTATTTGGCTCCTTAGGACATATACGGAGAACAAGACAACATTCATCTCAGCCCTCTACAGTCTAAGCAGTTTATACTTAGGGGTGTTATAAATGGTATAATGGTGAGCAGTGATAGGAAAATCTGAAACTGTTATACCATTAGTGTAATACACTGTGATAGATGATTACTTCAAATTTTCAGGTTATGTTGCTTGAAATATGCCATAGGATTTCTAGAAGTGATCAGCCTATATTTTTTTAAGAGATAAGAACCACAGAAGACAGTATTTCTTTGTTCTAATAACAAGAAGGATACTACTGAAGGATGAAGAATGATAGTCTTGGATCTGTATTACAAACATCCTAGCATTTTGCCTATCCAATCTACTGAACCCTCACACTGTCTGTGAAGCATTATATGGCATGTTAATTAATGTAGTCTTAAAAAAAAAGTGGCACTAAAAGTGATGATATTGGATTGGAGAATTTGTATAATATTTGTATAATAGTTCTTTTCCTCCACATTAGGACTGAGGAGCTCTAGGTAGTCCACAAATAGCGATGCACCTAAGAATCAATCATTTTTCTCATCTCTATTCCTCACCTTGCAGTTTGGACTTCAGGAAGTTGCTGGAGTTGATAATCTGGTCCATGTCGGACCGAATGAGTGTCTCCTGCTGTTTGACGATCTCGCTACACTCCTCCTTCATTCTCTGCAGTCCCTCACTAAGCTGCTCCTGTACCAGCTCATATGTCGCCTCCACTGTCTGGAAAAGTAAGTATGCATGTTTATTTATTATTTTATCATTTTGTTTATTTATTAAGCACATTTAAACCAAAGTGATGTACATACAGTCAGGGGAAATAAGTATTCTGAACTGCACCATAATCGACTCTCTTTCTACACCTCATGTAAAACTCATCCGTTATAAAAGAAACACAGAGGTGCATGTGTAAAAGCATATTGACAAATCAGAACTCTTTTGGAAAAATCTACTCTGGACAGCAATGTACCAGAACATATAGGAGAATTTAATCTTATCGGCCAAGAAACTGAATCTGGGGAGATGATGGACGATTCAACAAGACAATGTCCCTAACCATACAGCCAAAACTCCTGACCTGATTTCCATTGAAGATTTATGAAAGATTTTGAAATTGAGAGTCCATCAGAGGGACCCTCATCACCTTGGGGAATTAAAGATGAGTTGCCAGCAGAAATTGGCCCCAACTGAACCATAATGCTGCAAAAAACTATATGGTAGTTTATGGTACTATATGGTGCAAAACCTATATGGTAGTCTACTTACGGTAGATGTCTCAATCTTTGTTTATACTTATACATAATTTTTTGTTCATATTTGTAAATAAAAAGTCAAAAGACATAAATTAAATTTGAAGTGGATATATGCAATGGAAGTATATTAAGTAAGAAAAAACAAAAGTGGCCGAATATTTATTTCCCCCTACTATACATTTGCAACAAGCATAAAACGAAAACATAAAGACAGACACAGTAGACACAGGCATCCAAAACAAGAATAACCATCTAATACACGTCTTAAATGCATGCGTCTTAAATACATATCCCACTGCCTCACATACGTAAAGCTACTTTTGTCTGACATTTCAGATAGTAATATGGTCCTTTCTCACCTCTTAGTTCTTCTGAGTAGTCTGAAACTAAATTTGATTGAATCTTTTTCAGTTTGACACTGCACAAATTTAAGCAGATTGAAAAACAAACAAAAACATTACTGAGGTGCATGTAGGACGGAGTGTGGCTGAAAATCGTATTCTGTTACTCATTGGTCACTTCATGCAATGGGGACAAATCAGTAAGCTGCAGCAGTTGTGGCCTAATGGTTAGAGAGTCGGACTTGTAACCTGAAGGTGAACCTGAAGGTTGTGGGTTTGAGTCTCAGGTCTGGCAGGGATTGTAGGTGGGGGGAGTGAATGAGCAGCGCTCTCTTCCACCCTCAATACCACAACTGAGGTGAGACCCTTGAACACCGAACCCCCAACTGCTCCCCGGATGCCACAGCAAAAAAGGCTGCCCACTGCTCCGGGTGTGTGTGCACTTGGATGGGTTAAATGCAGAGCACAAATTCCGAATATGGGTCACCATACTTGGCCACACATCACTTCACTTCACTTCACTTAATCTCTGATGCTTTCAGTAAATAATATTATTAAAAAATCTTATTTGAGGGATATGATTTTTCTTGTTGAAATAAAATAAAAAAGATTTCAGCAGTGCACTTTGGCATCCTGTTGCAAGTCAGCAGCTTGACTGAAATGAAAGGTGAGTGAGATTATCGTATATGAAAATTTGAGACATGTTGCTGCTGATGTTGGAATGACATTCTGCAGTTTTGAGACACGCGTGTCTATACATAGCAACTCACCGTGAACCATACTCTCTTCCTCTCAGCCTTCTTCCCCTTCAGCCTGGGCAATAGCTCTGTCTGCAGTGACGGCAAGAGCTCTTCCATCACCAAGTTGGCCAGCACCTGCTCAAACACACACACACACACACACACACACACACACACACACACACACATATATACACAGTTTGAGTAACTCACAAAAATAGTAGAAGTGCTATAAATAAAACATTACCTAATACCATTAAAGGGTTCTTAAACTCTGACATCTTTTTATTGCACATGTATTGCGGGCTGTGCGAAAAAGGACTGTGACCATAACTATGAATAAAGAGACTGTTCCTAAAACTGAGAGAACTTTTCTGGGAGAACCTTCGCCTATGTGCAACTAAGACCATTTTTTAGCTGTGTGCTTTCATGCCTAACACTCAGACCTAGCAATAACAAGCAGCCTGTTATATTATACTAAGCAAAATTGCCATTTGTTATATGTGTACATACAGCCACGCTAACAGCTGAACACAAAGCATCATGACACACAAAGAAAAGTCAACAAATTAACAGACAGCATTAATAAATCTATAGATATAAAAAAATATGTACTGTTAAAGACCTGAGAAAAATGGGGAGACCTTTTGGTTCAAAGAAGCATAGGATATATAAATTTTAGGAACAAGTAAACATTTTAAATAAATAGGAATGAATATTTTGTCCACACGATTTTCTTTGCTTAAAAAAGTGAGAATTTTTTTTTAATATGAACGCATAGTCTTCATGTTCTGCTAATACCGGTTATAGACTCTTTACTACTCAAATGCATTTGACTTTTAAAACCTCACTGTCCATAAATGAGAACATTAGCATTACATTTTCTCTCAACAACTTTGTGTATATGTTCTGGTAGCTCCTTGTGTGAGTATATGACAGTATTCTTCTTTTCCCAAAATTCTTCCTGTTTGCCAACATTGATCATTTTCCATAGTTATCAGGTACTAATAAACTGAAATAGTGACATTACACAGCATTATAGTTAGGGTCTGAAGAGGTTGAGTAATTAAAACTTGAACGGAATCTTTAAAGGAATTTGAGAGTCCTAGTGCAAAAGCACGTAACTTAGGAAATCTAAACCGACCTTTCTGTGTTTTTGTGTAAAAGAAAGATGCCAGTCACATACATGATGCGCCTTTAGCATGCAAAATCGCTTCTTGACAAGTGTAAAAGGTGTGTGATCAAATGCCCTGCTTATCAGCTGCCTTACATAACAAGTATACTTCCCGTGAGATAAAGAGGTAATAAAAGGGCAAAGATTCAGTAAACCAACACTGAGAGGAAAGCAGAGGTGTTTCCTTCACGGCTACTGGATTTCCTGTGGCTGAGCCTGCAGTCAATTTATTTCACTCCCAAATATGGTACAGGATATTATAGGATATGAATGATAATAATAGCCCTATTATTAAGCTCCAGATGTTTCAGTCTGCTATTTCAGTTTACTAACACTGCGAGGAAAAAACAGCTTCATGGCTACTGGACTATCTCATCAGCCATATGCCTCTCTCTCTCTCTCTCTCTCTCTCTACACACATCTTGGATCATGTGCTGAATGACTTCTACGCCCGGTTTGAAGCACAGAACAATGTGACGGCAAGGAAGACCACACCTCCTACCGATGACCAGGTGATCTGTCTAACCACAGATCAAGTGAGGAACACTCTACGCAGAGTCAACCCACGGAAGTCTGCTGGACCAGACAACATCCCTGGCCGGGTGCTCAGGGAATGTGCAGAACAGCT
>CM040988.1:17489232-17541827 GCA_022985145.1 Pangasius djambal
TTGCACCGTCTCGGATCGCAAGACCCTACAGCGGATAGTGAGGACAGCTGAGAAGATCATCGGATTCCCTCTTCCCTCTGTCACGGACATTTACACCACACACTGCATCCGAAAGGCCAACAGCATTGTGGACGACCCCACACACCCCTCACACACACTCTTTACCCTACTGCCATCAGGGAAGAGGTTCCGAAGCATTTGGGACCTCACAACCAGACTGTGCAATAGTTTTTTCCCTCAAGCCATCAGGCTTTTCAACACACAACTGAACTGGAACTAAACTCTCTCACACACACACACACACACACACACACACACACACACACACACACACACACACACACTCATTCAACGTAACTCACTAAGTTAATACTACTGTTTACATGGTACATTCCACCACTACTACTGCTGCTCTGCTCGGTTCTTTTTGCACATCACTTTGCACTGCCACTTTAATACTTGTAAATTTGCACATTGCACTGTATATAGATATATATACAGTAGATTACGGGTTGCTGCTTTTTTTTGTGATCTTGTCCTGTACAGTACTTGTCCTGCACTGTCTCGTGTTGTCTGTTCTGCACTGTTTTGTTTTGCACTGTTTGCACCAGGTTGCACACTATGCACTTTATGTGGCTAGGACAACTTAGTCTAGTCCTCAGCTCTATGTTCCTGTAACTGTATGTTGTGTGAGGTGACGATGTTGTTTTATGTAGCACCAAGGGTTCTGGAGAAACGTTGTCTCATTTCACTGTGTACTGCGTCAGCTATATATAGTTGAAATGACAATAAAAGCCTCTTGACTTGACTTGACTTGACACACACACACACACACACACTGAACTGTATGTTTTTCACCAATTGAAAGTGACCATTTTCCTGTGAACCTTTAACTTAAAAACTTATCTATATAGTTCTAAATCCATAAAAGTTACTTTTTAATAATTTTTTTTTTTGCAATTTAGAAGAACACCACACTCATGTTTGTCATAAGTGTTTGAAATGGACTTCTAAGTAATACTAAATAATTTTTATTTAGATTATTTGTACTTATACAAGTTTCTTTAATAATTTGCAGAATTGGAAAGCAGTTACTGGATTTATTAAGTTTTTCGATAAAATATATTCATATTCAGTTTCATATTTCCATTGAAACTATTAATATACTATATTTTTCAAAGTGAAAAATAAAGCAGCGATGCTGTGCAGTATTTAGCAAGAGTACGCAACATTTCCATTAGTATATTTTCTGTAATTTATGAGAAGCTGTTTTAATGGTCATAAGGCTGAAGGACACAAGCGTTTCCCACTGCAACTGAATGTTTCTTGTATTTTTTAGCGTCAAAACCAAAGAAAACATTTCCCTTGTGGTCACATCAGTTAAACAGAGCTGTGACTCAGACACGCCTGTCTAACAGCTGAGGACACCACCTCTCTCCAGACACACACGCGCACACACACACACACACTCACACACACACACCCTCACTCCAGAGACACACTTCTCTCCCCCCACACACCATCTCTCCAGATCCACGCCTCTCTTTTTACACACTCCATCTCTGTGCACAGTTAGGATGTACTGTAGTGTTCTGTAGTGGTTAGTTTTAAGTCAAGCTTATTTATAATGCACATCAATAGACTAAAAAACATGACAAAGATGCTCACTTGACAGTCGGTGCCCACTAACATCTCCCACGATTCATAATGTCCTTTCTCCTGTCTGTAGAAATGAATGGCCTTAAGGAAGGCTTGGACTTCACATGTCGTCTTCTTCAGAGAGTCTGAATATAGACAGAGCAGGAAACAGACATTAATAAGGATCAGATCAGATATTTCCCCATGCAAACTGCTGACGTATTTTCATACATGGCACATGTGTGTGGTGATGAGTGATTATAGATCCTGCACATGGACAAAATAAAAAAGCATTTTTAGGTTTGAGAGGCAAAACTTTATATTTTATGTGTTTTTAAAAATAACATTTACACTATATGGCCAAAAGTATGTGGACACCTGACCATCACACGAATGTGTGCTTTTTGAACACATCATTTCAGATTTAGTCCCCTTTTTCTGTTATAATAACCTCCACTCTTCAGGGAAGGCTTTCCTCTAGATTTTGGAGCATGGCTGTGTTCATTTTTGCATGATTTTGGGTGAGGAGTCCTGGCGTCTGGCTCTGTGCAGGCTACTCGAGTTCTTCCACACCATTTCATGGACCTCACTTTGTGCAATGAAGCATTGTCATGCTGGAACATTTTTGGGCCTCTTAGTTCCAGTGAAGGGAAATTTTAATCCTAGAGCAGGCAAACACATTCTAGACAACTGTGTGCTTCCAACTTTGTGGCAACAGTTTGGGGATGGCCCGCATATGGATGTGATGGTCAGGTGTCCACAATCTTTGGATTTTTCAAAGACGCAGCACTAAAAAAAGGATATACAGTAAATTGTCTTAAGTCATGCAGGTGATGTCTTTCATAAATAAGCAACAAATGCATAAGCTTACTGTGAAATAATAATAATAATAATAATATAATAATAATAATAATATAATAATAATAATAATAATAATAATAATAATAATAAACTATTTCTTTATTGTTCATTGACAGGAAATAATTATAAAAGGATGTCATTACAGCAAAAGCTTTTAAACCTTCTGCAAAATGTCAGTATCGGGTATCAGCTGGTACTCAGAGCTCTGGTATCGGTAAATGGCGCGACTCTAATAAAAATCAATTTATAAGAATTTCATTGCATCGCATGATGAGCTTTTCAGAAACTTCTCCGTTGTGGTCAGTAAAATACCAAAACCAAGAGAAAGGGAAGAATAAAAGGATGAAACTGAAAGAGTGCTTCAATTAGAAAGTGGGTTAAGAAACAGCTCTTAACGCATGCTGTGCTCATCATGCACTTACACAACCAGTGCTAGTAATTTAAACACGCCTTATCATTCCGAATAAAGCTTCAAGGAATTTGTTCTGTTATTATTATTTCTATTAGAGATGCACTAGCACCATCCCTCCATTCATTAATGAGAAGTTACATCAGACTTGAAGATCAGCCAGTTAATCATCTTCATGAATAATGCGTAATTTTGTGCATCCTGTGCATATTTACATCAGTCACTTTGCATGACAAACAGATCATGTGGTATTTAAGGAATATGAAACACACATACATCAGAAGGTGTTAAAGTAGCACAGCTACTTAGCGTGTATAACAGTACTATATGCTTGATGCTACAGCGGGTGTAACCATGCTCTGCAGAGGAGAGCTAACCGCTAAAACCAATGAAAGACGAGTCATCAAAACCGTCCTTCCTCCAGCACAGGAAGAACAGCTTCTGTAAGTGGGATATTATTAGAGTGTTACCAAGGCCACGGAAAAAAACCAACAGCAGCGACCTTACAGTTTCGAGGAGGCAGGACATGTTTGCCCTCTCATCTCTCATTCTCTCTCTCTATTTATCTGTCTGTTGAAAAAAATGGTTCTTTGTATGTTTATCAGTCCCAGTGTTCTAAAGGATACTACTTTTGAACTTTTTCTGAAAGGGGAATCCCTCTGTTGTTTGGTTTCACATCGAACGTTTAAGGGCTTCCACATGAGGAGAAACTGAAGAACCTTTCAGGGTGCTAGAAGGAGCATTTTTTTTTAAATGTACCTACCTACCCACCCACCTACCTACCTACCTACTAACGTATCGATCCACCTGTCTGTCTGTCTGTTCCATTTATAAATGGTAGCAGCTGTATTTATGTCAATGGGTGTGTATATTATGTCAATATTCGTGTCTGTCTGTGAGTGTGCGTCTGTGATAGACAACTCTGAGTGAGGGTGGTTTTAAGCTGCTAGAAGGAAAAAAAAATTTCTAAGAGTGTGTCTGCTAGTCTGCGGTTCTGTCTCTCTATTTTCTACCTAACTCCCTACCTACCAGTCTATCTGTCTACCTATCCACCTGTCTGTGCCTCTGAATGTGTGTGTGTGTGTGTGTGTGTGTGTGCGCGCGTGTGGGTGTGTGTGTGGGTGTGTCTGTGTGGGTGTGTGTGTGTGAGAAAGACAGTTCTCCGTGAGTGTGTGTTTGACAGCACCAAAGCTCCAATCTACTTGAACGGATAGGGATTCCTATACCAGAAACAGATCTACAAAATTATGTTTTAAGCACAGATTTAAAATGGCTGCTAAAATCTGACAAAAATGGTGTAAGTAATGCCTATGTGCATTTCTCCATAACTAACGGAGCATATGTTCTATATCTGCCCAAGTAAGAAGTGTAAGAATCTGACAGGCCAAGTGTTTTCTGGTAACATCTTAATCAACAAGGAGATTCTCTTCTTACTGGTGAGACATGACATATGTGATACAGGCCCTGTGTTGAGTGTTAGGTGCTTCCCCATTCATATTTTAAACAGTGGCCTGTCTCCACTGCATATCTTGTCACACAGCACTCACCGTGGTTTTGATGGCGGATGCAGTCAGAGAGAATGGAGACGAAGCAAATCTGTTTGTCCTCCTCCTGGAAGCTGAAGTAGACATCTCTCCTGTATGGGAGTTTCAGGAATACAGGAAACGGACCTGGAACAGTCACCATGGGAGAAGCAGCCTCCTCTCTCGAACCTAAAGAGGGGTGGAGGTGGGTGGTGGTGTTGGGGGGGTTGATAAAAGGAGAGAGTGTGTCAATATCAATTTTTGGAAAAGGACAGGGTGTGTCAATATTCAAGTTTTGGGTGGCTTGTTTTTGGAACATTTTCTGTTCTTCTGGAAAGAAAATGGGAAAGAAAATAACAGCAAAGTGTATTTTAATCCAACTGAGAGTTAGGGAGAAGACGACAGGTCAGAGCCCTCCTCTCTATCTCTGTTCTTTACTTTGTTTCATTGTCTGGTCTTAACCTTTTGCACATTATAGGATTTCATAGGTGCACTCCATATTCTACCTTAAACATCACTTCAAAATGGCAAAAATCCCAAATGCACTATGTAATTCAGGGATGTCACTGTTACACACAAAGTTCACACAGCAGAGCAAATCTCATTTATTTTTTTTTATATTTGTTTGTCCAGACTATAGTTACACATCCAATTGTTTGTTACAGTAGCAATGCAGGGATGCATACACTGAGTGGAGAAGGACCGGCAAACGTTTGCTTAAGTTTTACCTAAGGGCAAACTTTAGAGAAAATTTAAGTGTTTTTTTTTTTTTTGCAAATATCTGATGTAAAAAGCCACTACACCTTAACTGATGTAGGAAAAAAACCCAATACCACCTTTTGACTGTTTAAAGTTGCATGGCTAGAAAGACATCTACAAGCATATACAAATGTGGCTGGAATTTGAAAAATATACATTTGGCCAAAAAATCCCTGCCTTAAGACAAACAGTTAAGTCCTGATAAGGCTTAAGACATCTAAAATGACAGCGAAACTCACTGTTCAGGTCAGGGAAGGCCTTGTCCACTAGAGCACAATATTTCTCCTCTGAGGTCAGCACAGTGCCCCCTGTTAGCTGGAGTATTTGACGTGCAGGAGTTCCTTTTGCAAAAGTCTGGATATTATAAAACATGACAGTGCATTATGAACAATCACAACAATCTAACATCACTCCAACGGTTTGCTTGGATGTGCAAAATAGCATAATATCATCCTATCCTGTAATTATGAAGAGCCAAAATGACAAAAATTGAACAGTAATACTTCAGTTTGCAGCCGATAAGACTTTTTTGGGGGCAGTCGTGGCCTAATGGTTAGAGAGTCGGACTTGTAACCCGAAGGTGAACCCGAAGGTCGTGAGTGAATGACCAGTGCTCTCTTCCACCCTCAATACCATGACTGAGGTGAGATCCTTGAGCAAGGCACTGAATCCCCAACTGCTCCCCGGGCGCCGCAGCAAAAAAGGCTGCCCACAGCGCCGGGTGTGTGTTCACGGTGTGTGTGTGTGTTCACTACTGTGTGTGTGCACTTGGATGGGTTAAATGCAGAGCATTTCTAGTATGGGTCACCATACTTGGCCACAAGTCACTTCACTTTTTGTGCTGCAACAGGTGCTGCTGGTTTACAGTAAAATGACATGTATAACTGCTATATTCCCATTATGTTGGTGTACTTTACTGCAGGCGTGCTTATCCAGATGCAACATGAGATAAATTAAAGCCGCTGTTATGTTAGCATGATAATCATGAAAATTGTTGGGCGTCTTATAATGCATAATGACTTATTTTCCTAATAATATGCTGCATTAGTGTGTTGAGATGTGATGTACCTCCTGGCTGTCATGAAGCTCCAGACTGTAGTCTGCCCGCACCGTCGCAAACCTTTCCTTCCACTTCTTACTGTCATCAAAGTGCAGTACACTGTCCTTATACACCAAATCAGAGGCCTGTGGTGGCTCCTACACACACACACACACACACACACACACACACACACACACACACACACACACACACACACACACACACACACACACACACACACACACACAGAGTTCAGTGATTTAAAAACAGGTTTTACTGTTGTTGCTCCCTCCTAATGTACAACTGTACTGTATTACTGTAATACCTTGTATCTGGCTAACTAGTCAGCTGTTAGTAAACTTGATTTGCATTCTTATATTCTCAGCAGTTTATTTAACAGTAGCCAAACCTACCAAAATATACAATATATGGCCAAAGGTTTGTGGACACCTGACCATCACACCCATATACCACAAAGCTGGAAGCATACAATTGTCTAGAACATGTATATTTGTATGAATGTATTTCCCTTCCCTGGAACTAAAGGGCCCAAACCTTCGTTCCAGCAATGCTCATGTTCAAGGGTCATAACTGCAATTGAGTTGGTTTAATGAGTGCGCACTGGGTAAAGTACCTTCTGTTTGAGGAGCTGTGTGTGAACTGTCTGCTGCTGCTCCACTTCATCCTGCAGCTGTGAGAAAAACGCCACACAGTACTGCCTCTTATAGTGAGGGCTGAAGTTGTTCAGCTCAGCCTCAGTCCGTCCTGCACACACACAGACACACACATGCAGGTTTAATACATACAGTTTGGATATACATAGTACATAACATAACATAGTTTGTTATGTCATTGTATACCCAGTGTCACAAGACTACTTAGATGCTATACTGGTGTGCCATTTCTAAAATGAGCAGGTATCTGTGGACAACAATGTAAACATTTTCCCAAAATGCAGATTTAATGAAAATGCTGAGGTGTGCCATCTTTCCCAGCAACAACACCCAATTTAAGTGCTGTGGCGAGACATTTCATTGTTAGTGCTTGTGTAAAACATTTATTGATTTTACAAGAAGTTACGAGAGTAACATTGTAACACTGTGATAGGGTGTGCTAGGATTTACTTTTTCATTATTAATATATCAATTTACCCTTTTTAACCATTTTAGTAATTGATAATGAAGGAAAATCTGTAAAAACCAAATACACTATAAGTTTTATATTGAATGTCTTCAATTTTATTTATATTTAATGTCTTCATAATTAAATGTCATTCATTTTGTCATAGAGGTGTACAATCTTTTGCACTCAGCTGTCCTTCTGGTGCAAATGCACTGCTGGAGGAGAGACTTTAATAGTGTATCTTTCAAAATCCAAAAACAGTCCTAAAACAAATGACATACCAAGCACATTGTTACACTTGGCCATAAATGTGGCTTTTTATTCAACACATCACAGACTCATTTAATTTAATTTATTGTGTATTATAGCTACAGCATTTAACTTGTATTCCTCATTTTCTATGATCTTGTGTCTTAAAAATCCATCATATCCTCACAGTCTGGTTTAGAAATGTTTTTTTTTCTTTTCAGATGTTGCATTTGTAAGAGGAAAAACAGATCTACATTCAGAGCCAACTCTATGATGCATTATGGAGAAATTTGGGCTGAGACTTAACGCTTCACTGCTCTGCCAAAATAACATGGCACGGTGATGTGGAGTCTGCATTTCCTCCGATTTCCACTCTTGAGTCCAACAACTCTCTCCATTTTGGATTTAGTTGCTTATTTTCAGAGAAAAACAGCCTCAGAGAGAGAATAGTGCGTTTTCCTCCATACAGAATGATAAGTGTGACAATAGGTTTTCCTGTCTCTCTGGCTTTGACATGACATCTAATACATCAACATTTACCTCAATGGAGTCATGTGCTCAGATTATATTTTCATACTACAGTAATTGCCTAATATTTTATGATGGGTTTATGATATTACATTTATATTTATTTAGGATATTATGGAGAAAAATGGAGAATGTCATTATGGAGAAAATATAGAGAAGTCTTCAGCCATGTAGTTTGCCTGAAGCACCAGAAGAACATGCTCCAGAAGAAACTACAGATTTAAAGAGATGGGATACATGAAGCAGTCTTTGTGTAATGATTAAATTAATTCTGTGTCTGATTCCTGTTATCTAATCAGCCTGCTCTTCATCTTGTGCTGATAAATAAATTAAGAGGCAGAGGGATGAGATAACGGTTTCCTGTGAGATTCCTGGCTGGCAGATTGTGTGCTTTTCCTCTTCAAGTCACACAGCAGGAGCACAGCACACACACACACACACACACACACACACACACACACACACTGAGTAAGACATTGTTGAACCGCAATTCACTTCTGAAATGAGAATTGAGCTAGCAAAGTTTAACATTGCAAGATAACTAAATCAAACTGCCCCCCCCCACACCCCCCCCCCCCCCCCCCCCCCCCCCCCCCACACACACACACAATGCTGTTTTAATAAAAGTCAATCAACCTCAGTGTTATTAGAATTCCATCTTCAGTGAGAATTCTGATACATTGATTTTTCCACCAATTCATCCATTACAACATCAACACTTAACAGTTCAGGAAGTGATTGCGCAGTAATGTGGTCAAGTGTGTTGCAATATATGCAAACCTGCAGAATAAGGCCCCTTTTGGTATCCGCGCTTTTGCAAATGGAACAATAAAGGACAAATCCTCCCTGAACGACTTGCATATTAATCTGTATAATTAACATGTGCTCTTCAATGCTATCCGTGACTTATTTAGACTTTTTTAGGTTAAACTTCTTTCACCGACATGTTAATCTATTTTCATAATGGTTAATGGTTTCCTACATTGCCCACAGCTTCAACTTTCTTGCTAATACCACCATCAACACCATCTCGCTTGTCATCTCTAAATAGCTGGGCTGGATCTCTGCTGCAGCTCAGTGCAACTGTGTTACATTAGTTAATTAGCAATTAATTAACTATTAGCCTACAGCTACATTGCATTTTGGAACATTGAGTCTAATGTTTGGTGACTCCCCTATTTCTACATTGAATTTCTCATTAATATGACATTGAACATCGGTGGAAAATGGTGAGTGACAAAAGATGTTGCTCTTTTGTTTCTAGGAGCAAAACCTGAGTGTTATCCCTTATATTTGAGATTGATTACATTTTTTTCCCATCAAACACCATTGGAACTACACTAGCAATGTCTTCCTATGACGTCAGAGTGACAGACAACTGCTGTCTTCTCATGGGAATAACAAAAATACAGCACCAACCAACAAACTGGTACCACAATCACTAAGCACATCACAAATATTTCGATATAAACATGTTTAATTCATTTCAGGGTGGGGTTTTCTTTTAGGACACACACATACACTCAATTCTTTCTGCTTATTTTACTGTATACAAGCTAACATAACATTAACCTGTACCTAGTCTTTCTCACACAACAATGAGGATAATATTCCTCGCTGTATTATGTAGTAATTTGGTATATTACACAGTTACTTGATTGTTATTTAATTTAATTTGTAGATGCTGTTTACCTCAGAACTACCTCAGACTACTTCATTTCTGTGCAGAGTATTTTCACAATTATCGTAACCTAAAATGTGAGTAGTTTTGGTGATTAAAGTCAAAAATGATGCAAGGGGGTGGCTGAAACTAGATTTAAGGCAGTCAAAATGTACAATAGCCTTAATTTAAGAACAGAATTACAATAAAAAAATACAGTAATAGCATAACTAGCTAACTAGCATAAGTAGTCTTTTGTGTCAAGTATTCAGCTCTCACAAAAATTTAAAAGACAGTTAAGAAAATATTCATATTTCATGAATTAATGTCAATAACTAACATAATTACAACAGCAAATATAAAAAGTTCCGGACTAATAAGGTATTTAGCTGTTACTAATAAATGGCAGTTAGCGTTTGCTAGTTCACACAGGCAATAAATTAGCTAAGGTAGGCCTATAATTTTACTGTTTCCTACATGTTGATGAATACGTACTGCAGTATAAGTGTAAGACCTCTACATGATTAACTGTTATCTTCATCACACATGTAACAGGTTTAATTTTGTGTTAAATGATCACATCGCACTGCAGGATGCTGTACACTAGGAAGGTTGCTTTGGCCATGTATTTGGAAATTGGCCTAAGTAATACACTATCCAAGTATCTTTTGTGTACTGAAAATATTTATGCTATTCACATACTGCATACATAGTATGCAGTTCATACACAGAACATTTCTCGGTTTGGCAGAAGGCCTCTTGGGTTGTAGGTGTAATTGAATATAATTGTGCCACTATTATAGTCACATATAATTGCAGGATGTTGATGTAGACAACATTGAAACATGCTGAGGGAGACAGGATAAAGCCACATACACAAAAGCAGCTGTGCTGTAAGTATAAATCATAATCAGGTAATTCAGCTAAATAAATGCATAAAGCTTTGATAACACAAGCAGAAAAATAAGTAGTAAGTAATTAAGTAAATACTATGAGTTTGTAAAACTGAGTTATAATATACATTATATGACATTCACACCCAAAGGTGGTCCTTCCATAAACTGTTGCCACAAAGTTGGAAGCACACAACTGTATAGGATGTCTTTATATGCTGTAGCATTACAATTTCCCTTCACTGGAACTAAAGAGCTCAAATCTTTTCCAGCATGACAATGCCACTGTGTACAAAGCAAGCTCCATAAAGACATGGTTTGCCAAGGTTGGTGTGGAAGAACTCGAGTGGCCTGCACAGAGCCCTGACCTCAACCCCACTGAACACCTTTAGGATTATCTGGAATGCTGACTGGACCCCAGGGCCTTTTCACACAATATCAATGCCTGACCTTACTAATGCTCTTGTGGCTGAATGAACACAAATCCCCACAGCCACGATCCAATTCTAGAGTAAAGCCTTCCCAGAAGATTGGAGGTTATTTTATATATATATATATATATATATATATATATATATATATATATATATATATATATATATATATATATATATAATAAGTGCAAAGGGGGACTAAATCTGGAATGGGAGGTTTAACAAGCACATGTGGGTGTGATGGTCAGGTGTCCACAAACTTCTGGCCATATAGTGTACATGTTTTAGGGAGTGGTCACATTTAGCTTCAGGATTCCATTCACTGAATTCATCCTGGGTATGTGTGAATGGATTCACCTCCATTTCTGTAATATTCTTATTTTTCAAGTTTGGTGAGCTATGACATAAAAATTTGTGTGATGCCTTTACATTTACATTTATGGCATTAATGTAAGTTTGATAGTCCTTTAAATGTGTTAAAAATGCTTGTGAACGTAAATATTTGTCACTTGCCAGCCAAGGGTTGATTCAAGATATTTAACAAGAAAAAATCAAACTTTCCACCTCTCAGAACTGTGTGGACATATCAAACTGCACAATGAACAGTGGGGTTGCCCGGGCAACATGAACAACCAGCAACTGTGGTGGAAAAGGGGGTGGGACTTAAAATCATGTATGAAGATTTTGATATGTATATATGGAAAAGATTTCAGGTCACTTAATTACAAAGCAAACAAAACATGGCTGGTCAGTTACATTTGGGGTAAGGCAATAAATGTTTTGGATTTTATCTCTTGGATTCTATTGCTTTAGGCAAAGTTTTAAAGATGGGTCTGAATTCGCTCCACATTCACTATATAATGCGCTATTTGGGATGACACCATTTTGTAGTCTTGTGTGATTTCTCAGTGTACAAATTATGTTCTGAAGATGCTCTTTCGTTGGAAGCCAGTATAACAGATATAACGTCACCAACCACAGATCTGAGATCATCTTGTGAACGAAATGCAAAATTCATTCTCTTGATGCCTTCAGCAGATGCACATGGTTTGTGCAAGAGTCTTTCACATAGTAGGGGCAAAGAAACACAGCTGAGTTTTGGGTCTGTATGCTCACATCTGAAGTGGTTTCAAACTGCCCTGCATCCTGTACCAGACAAACACACGGTGCATTGTATATCTGGAAATCCTGCAGAGGGGGGGTGTCTGGGGTTATGCTTTTGTACATGTTTATTGCACTGATCCTTTGCGTCCAGCTCTGTGTATGTGTGTCGTGGTGTGTATGCACATGATTGCAGACAAATTGAACCAGGGCTACACAATATGATAATGTGATATTGCAAGACAAACTGAAAACACCCCACCTCCTAAATCTATGTATGCACTGAGATGGTTTTAAGGAAAAAGATCAGAGCTGCACAGTTCCATTTTAGTGGAGGGTGGAGCTAAATTCAGGGCCAGAAAATTTTTTAAAAATCCAGAAATGAAGAAATGAGTGAGATGCACTGCACTGCAGTATCGTGAAGCACGGTTTTTCTATAGTTTCTATAAAGTGTAATAATTATTAGAGATCTAGAAACACTTACAGATTACAGGAATGCACCTTTAACTTAAACACCTTTTTCATTATTTGTTTTTTCTATCTTGTTTTTTTGTTGAATGCTTCATTTTTTATAATATCTTGGAATGAATACTATATAACACAATATTTTATAGGTCTTTGTAAAATTATTGTTGCATGTTTTGTTGTGTATGTGTATGTTCCAACTTCAACTGCAACAAAACCAAAGTACTATGCTATACATATTGCATCTCATGAAAATGTCAAGTATCCTCATACATTTTTGTCATATCATCAACCCATAAACTGACCCAATCTTGATAATCTCTTGCCACATTGGTATGAAGCAACAACAGTTACATTTAAGAAATTAAAAAAAAACAACTTTTAATTAATATCCTGTCTTTATCAAACTCAAAGTCACGATCAGGTCATAAAACACAAAATGAACAAACCAGGGCTTTATGATTTGCTTCATGTTCTACAGCTTTCAAAACCAGGCCTTTTCACTAACGCCTTTTCTGCAGGGAGTTTGAGCTGTACTTCTGCACAGGGTTTAAAGCATGAAGTAATTTCCTGTATTGAGTCCCTCATCACACTGAAGCAGCTGTAAGATCAAACTGATTTTAACAAAACAGATCTGAGTATACAGTAAGACCAAAATGTTCACTTTCTTTAATTTCATCAGTTATCTTTTCTCTACTACATCATTCTTGACATGTCTCAAACAGCTATAAAAATGAATTCCTTTAAAAACTAAAAAAAAAAATATTTTGTACACAATGTACATTTATTACACAATATTGTACATATTTTGTACACAATATTAAATGTACACAATGTTTCCCTTATCCTAAAGAGTAGCTATAATTGTATTGTATAAATGTATCGTTAGCTACATTACTCTACATTACTCTTGTAGATCCACGACGAAACTAAAGTACAAGTTTATATTCATTTGACACTGTAGTAAAAGTCCTGTCCCATTTCATACTTTTGTTTCATGTCATTTTATGTCATTGTCATTTATTTAACAAATCTTTTTCCTTGTATTATTTAGTCACTATTTGTAGAAAGAATGGGTTTATATGTACATGTGTATGTATGTGTTGATTGGGGTTTTGACTGTATTACAGACTTCTTTTGAAAAGCTGGGTCCTTTATAGGAGATACAATTAAATAACACATGAATTTTATAAAACTAAAATGTGGTGGTTTTTTTGCAAAGTAAAAGGTCAACATAGTGTTAACTAACGTGCATGTTGCTTAAACCCTGAATAGCATGGCAAAATGGTAGATGGTAGATGCTCACCAATGGTAGATGGCAAAATGGTCACACATCTAAGCAGCTTCATAAAAAAAAAAGAGTTACATGGGAGATCAGGGAGTTATGGAAACACGGGAAGGTCAAAGTAACCACAGGCGTAATGCAGAATAGGGCACTGATGTGAACCAAAGTAGTGATGAGCACTGGGGCATTGACTGGGGCAGCAAGAAGGATCTCCATTGCATGAAATAGACGTGCACTGAGTGCAATGTGCATCAATCAAACAATGAACTGTTATTATCTGTATAGCAAAAAATGAAATTAATTAATGAATTTATTGGGGAAATTAGTATAAATTGAAAAAGTAAATGGTGTCGTGAGCACTTAATGCACGGTGGTTACTAGGAGAAACCACCTCAGAAAAGACCTTTGATCTTGACTCTAGAAAATCTAAGACCATATCAAATTTATTTCACCGGTTTATAACTCAAAACTGACATTGTGAAAGAAATTCTGTGTGTGTGCCTGAATGTTTAATTCACAACTAGGTTTTTTGAGCTGCCTCAGTATATCATCTCTTTCTTGTTAGGTCAATATTGTTTGATGGTGTGCTGATAACATGACAGACACAACTTTCTGTAAAGTGGTCAGACGACAGAAGTTTTCTGGAACCTAAGACATTACGTCTTTTTCAGAAATACATTACACAAATACATAGCGGAGATTATGGTTACTGGTTCTAAATCTACTTTTACCCAGTGTCAAACTTAATATTTAAAAATAAAGTGTTGATAGCAGAACTTGGAGGTTTAGCTGCATTCTTTGGCTCATTCCACCAGGAAGATGTGAGAAACAGAGAGCTCCAGATTGACCACATCGGCTTGTGAGATCTGCTTTCAGCTGGCCAACATACAACATGGAAATGGAGCAGCTGGTGCAGATCGAATGAGATTTGAGCAGAGGGACTCTAAATGTGTATGTAGGACAGAGCTGGAGTGGAGAGGACTGTTTTTGTATTTTCAAAGTTTTTGAGAAGGAAATTGAATGAAAATGCATTAAACTGTGTGGGTTGAATGTTGGTGTTCTACCACTCGGATAGCATGATTCTCTCTTATCAAAGTGACACGCGTTCCTCCTGCCATTTTATCAGAAAAGCCTGAAATGTAGCGAAGCTAGACGGAGTTAAAGGCTGCCAAGCAGACCCACGTTACTCTAAAGACTTTTTTTCTGCCCTGATCCACACAAAAAATATGGGTTAAAATGAAACATCTTTCAAACCTGGGTAGCCAGATTTGGAATATTGGTCAGCTAATGGACAACTACATGAATCATGGATTTGTTTAGCCCAAGACACATTGGCTCACTACAATTAGACATTAGCGAGGTGACTAAAAATGTCATAGTCTATCTAGTAGGGGTGTTTGACTCAGGTATCCTCAGAGGAACAAAACATTATGGTCGATATCCAAAGCTAGAAAGGGGCATCTGTAACATTTTAATATGCCCACATGGATATGTATCTAAACACTGCTAAAAATATTATCTGCAAATAGTGGAAAATTTCAGCCCCCAACCATGAGGCATGGCATATGGAGAATGTGCCAGTTGTGGAAACACAAACATGTCACACATGTGTGTCTCTCACAGGGAGGAGGCAGTGAGGGGAGTGAGTCTGGAATCAGAAAGGCCTGTCAGTGAGTGTGAGTAATCTCCCCAGGCCCTAATGCAAGCCAGAAATGAAGGCCTATCCTGAAGTGACCTTAAAAACAAGCACACAGAAATGCATGAGAATAAATGTTGGAAGCTAATCAGGTGGACCACATTGGCAGCTGTAAAATGGGACGTGGCCGATTTGCGGGATGATAATATGCGTCTGTTCAGGCCACAGAGACGCTCGGGTTAGTGACAGCATCCTAAACCATTCTGTGCTGAAACTCGGCTTCTTTTCTGAACATGACAGCTGGAATCTGTTTGGTCAGAGTCAATTCATGGATTCCTCTTTCTCTGTCTTTCTTTCTGTCCCTGTCTCACTCTTTCTCTAGTAACAGAAGGGAAGCACATCAGGCGATGCTCTGAGTCACACATTTCTTTCTCAGTGCTCATGTTTTGAGTGATTTCACCCAAACCAGAGCTCTGTACCATCTTTAAAATGCTTGGGAGGGTACAGGCAGCCTGAAAGGCCTAGAACAGCTGGAGTTCAGATGAACAGATGTGTCATCTAAATCACTTTAGAAGCACTTTTAATGGTAGAGAATGTAACTACAGCAAAGCTTCAAAATACCTACCACTGACCCTGGGCAAACAGAGTTTAATCCGGAGTGATTCAGAGCTTCAGCTACAGACTGAAACAAATCAGCAAAGGTGCAAGGACTTATCTACAACTGACAACTGGGACATCTGTAATTATAATACCTGCATGTCTCCTTGGTGATAAAACTCTTCCACGGAGTATACGTGAGTAATATCAGATCGGATCTGCAACATTTATTTTCTAAGCATGTCAATTATAAGTAGACTCTAAGCACGTAGTCAATATAAAAATATCTATAGCAGTAACGTGCTAACCTACAGCTGCTTCTTTAGCTTAGCACTTGATCTATGAGTCTAACATAGCTAACAAGTAAAGAAATCTTATAGCTACCAATTTAACATTATGCAAACTGCATGTTTAAAGCATCACACTAGCTGCACACTACTTCCTTGAGTTGTTCAGTATCTCAAACACTTTGCTACAGTTTTCAGCTCAACCAAATTATCAGCAGTGAGGTTACATGCATATGCAGACATGTATGATGTCTTTTACAAAGCAAATATTGCACAATATTACAGCTGCTACTGCCAGTGTAGACCAGCATCTCTCCATCGACTTGCACTGGCCTATGAGGTGTTGGTGTATTAAAATAGTTACCAACAAACTCTACGTTTCCTTTATCTATGGACCTCAAACTAATTAGAAAAATATCAGGAAAAAAAGGTTTCAACTTAAGAGACCAACTTCATTCATTCTTATGCAGTTGATGGTAAACTCACCACAAAAAGCTATAAATATTAAGAAGAAGCGAATCATAAAATAAGTTTAGAAGGGGTTAAAAGGGATCTGCAAACAGACCAGATCATGCCAATGCCATGGATTTATCAAAATACCCACAAAAACATCTCTGGAATCTCTGCTTGGTCAAAATGTTCACTGAACACATCAGAAATTATAGTTTATTTGCATCTGTGAAATCAACCATGTGAAACTGATTAAGACCCAGAATACTGTGTAGCACATATGACTAAAAATCTCTTGTTAGCAGCAAAGACCTCAACTCCCACCCATGAGCCAGAGGTCTTTAAAGGAACGTTTCGATGATGACAATGAACATATTTTGGTGTTACTCAGGATCTCACTATTGACCCGTGACTCTGAAATCTAGAAATCCGAAATCTACGCTAACAGTGTTTCTGCAGAGAGTTTGAGCTGTACTTCTGCACAGGGTTTAAAGCATGAAGTAATTTCCTGTAGCGAGTACCTCTTCACACTGAAGCAACTGTCAGATCAAACCACTTTTAACAAAGACCAATGAGTCTAGAGTAAGGTCAGAGTATATCAATCTGCTTTAATTTCATCTGTTATTGACAAATAAAACAATTATATTTCTTTCAGCAAGACTCTTCTGCGTATATGCTTTCTTCATCCTTTCATCATTCTTCACTAGTCGCTGACTGAAATAGAATTAAAAATAGAAATGTACTCAATGCCATCAGCCAAGATATGTCTGGTATCTAATGTTTGCTTCTTTAGTTTTACAAACCTTATGTTGCTAACAAGTAAAGAAAACCTCCAGTATAGCATCATGCAAACTACTCAACTAAATCATCACACTCTGACCTTAAAAGAGAAATATCAGTGGAAACAAGTGCTGCTACCTCGTATGAGCTATGTGCCCTAGATCATTCCTGACCGCCTGCTCCCACCTGCATGAAGTGAAGAGTGAAGACATCCTGCTCCAGGGGCCTTTTTTTGTTGGGCCCACAAGATCTGGACATAAGAAAGTCTTTTGTGATTACTAAAAAAACTCAATAGAGTGTGAGGTGAGAGTGTAATGATTTAGGTATAATGCTGTACTGATACCCGTAAACTTCTCTTACTTGTTAGCTCCATTAGCCTTGCAGCTTCAGTACAAAACTGTATATGAGGAACAGATTTGGGTTTAGGTGAAACTGTATAGGTTTAACATTTGGACTCGTTTAAGGTCAATCCAAACACAACAGGCACTCTCATAGCTCAAGTAACAGATTCATTCCAACACTGAGTGTCTTCTTTATTTCATGGCTAACAGCTTCCTACAAGCAGCTTACTCAGGGCTTTAAAAATGATGCATTACAAGAGAGCATGACCAGGGTCCTGTGTTGTACATAGTTCGGTGGTTTCCCTGCTCTAACACGCCTGGTTCAGCTAATCAGCAGGGTTAGTAAAAGTGTTACTTTGACATTCATGAATGAACCTACAATCTGAAAGTAACAAATACAGTTTACTGTTCATTTGAACATTTGAACATAAGTGCCTATCATCCTCTCTCTCTCTCTCTCTCTCTCTCTCATCCCTTTATGCACAGGGGCATTGTCATACTGAAACAGGTTTAGGCTAGGCCCATTAGTTCCAGTGAAGGGAAATTGTAATGTTACAGCATACAAAGACATTCTAGACAACTGTGTGCTTCCAACTTTGCAGGCAACATTTTGGGGAAGAACCACATATGGGTGTGATGGTAGGTGTCCACAAACTTTTGTCCATCTGTCTACCTATCTATCTATCTATCTATCTATCTATCTATCTATCTATCTATCTGTATGTCTCTGTGTCTCTCTCTCTCTCACTCAGTGTAACCCTTTGTCTCTTGTATCTTTACTTGACTCTTCTTCCCTGATTTTCTGTCTGCTTCATTGTATCTAGGCTTCTGTAGCACATGTCAAAATATTGTAGCTTATAAAGGAAGAAATTTTGAATTTTTTTTTTTTTTTAATTTCTTAAAATTTCAGTCCTGTTCAGTCAGCCTGAGGAAATCCCTTATCTACATAGGCTTATCTCTGTAAGACCTCATGCAACCCCTAACACTATTATTACTATGGACTATACAATTCAAGACTTAAAAGAGAATTGTTAGAATTTTGTTAATAACTTTTCAAAACCTTTTTGATTATACAGTACTGTATGTAGCTGTCTCTGTGCCCTTAACCCCCTGTGAACTCTGCTTATCACGTCTCTCTCTACATTAATGTTTCTGTCTGTTCTATTCTCTCTTCTAGTCATTACTCTTTCTATCTCTCCCTCCCCCTGTCTCTCTCTTTCTGCATAAGTCTCATGATTTTCTTCTCTCTTTCTCACTGTAAGAGGTCAGTGTGCCCTCAGGATCGTTACCCAACTCTACAGTAAGCTCTGAATAGTGCGCAGAAGGAAGTAAGTGCTGCATTTCATTGATCAGGCTGAACAATCCAGACGGGTGCAGAACAGAGCTGGTTTCCTCTTTTATCCGGCACTTCCCTTAAATCAGCAAACAATCCTCTGGACCAGCTGCTCCCAAACACAGGAAGGAAACACGTTCTTCTCATCATGCTGAACCCCGCATGACATAAAAGCCTCCTTGCTTCCATGCCTAAAGAGTTAGACAGATGTGGAAGTGTTCTCACATTCCTGCTGAATCACTTTGAATGCCGTTTAGTACAGAATTTAAGGCACACCATCCAAGTGAAATGGGTGTGGTGTAGAGTGTGTGGTGCAGGGTAAGACTAGGTTATACTGGTTATACGTAGACCAGTGATTCTCAAAGTGGAGTCCGGGGACCCCCGGGGTCTCTGAAGCATAGCCAGGGGGTCCATGATTTTGGGGGTCCACCAGTATCAAAGTTATTTTCTGTATTCCTGAGGAGTTTTATAGTCATTATCCAAATCTGAATGCTCGCTTGAATGAATGAGTTTAATCCAAAAATCAATAGCACAAAAATAAGGAGGCATATAGTTAGTGCTAACTTGAAACTTTTTTCCTGAAAAAACCTTGGCTCCAGTAAACAGTCAGAATATTATTGCACACCTTTAAATAATGACCGTAATATTTGAATAGTTAGATCATGTTCAGAAAATAGATCTGTACTGAGGGGGGATTTTCTGGAATATTTACATTCCTGACTACAAAAAGTTTGAGAACCCCTGATATAGAAAATATGATATAATAACTTTGTGATTCTGAGTAGTGATTTTCATGGTGGCATGGTGCATCCCAAATCAATCCCCAATCAATCCTGAGTTTCTGTGCATGTCCTCCCCATGTCTGGGTTCTCCAGTTCCCTCTCACTTCCAAAGACCATGCCAGTAGGTGGATTGTCTATGTTAAATTGCCCCTAGGTGTCACTGAATGTGTGAATGCATGTGTGTGTGCAGCCCTGCATCCCATTCAGGGTGTGTTCCTGCCTCTTGGCCAGTATTCCCTGGATAATTCACCACAACCCTGACCAGGATAAAGCAGCTACTGATGTTGAATGAATGAATGAATCTATTTTTGTACCAAATGTTTAAATATTCCACAAAAAAACTTCAATATCTTGTCAGTGTTGAATGAAAATGTCTGAATAAGACTTCACTGTTTATTTTGTCGAAGCTTTGTTAGTAAAACTAAATATTCAAACACATCAAGTATTATGATGATATTGTGCCATATTGTCTAGTGCAGGGTGTCCTAATGTTACATAAACTGGAAGGAAAGTAATCAACATTAGCTGACCAACACATTTTTATTACTTTAAGAAATATACTAAAATTATGATTAAGCTAAAAGATCCACATCCTCTCTGGAATCCTTCAGGACAGACTGCACTGTATGGACACCGAAACCTTATGAGTGTCCTGTCCAGAAGTCCCATTCAGATCATTAAAAGCCAGAAGATGAATTACATTTCAGGTTCGACAGAATGCAGAAAACAGTTAAACAACCCAACCTACACAGTTACTCAGTGTACAGCAGAAAATAAGAGTTACAATGTCACCAGTGAATCATTTTCCCTGTTATGCTGCTCAACTCCAAAGTCTTTCATATATCTCATAAAACACTGCCTACCTCTGATGTAGTTACATTTAGTTTCGTCTAAAAGGCTGGAGGAAGACACTCCCATGATGAAGAAGGCTTTCTCTGGGTCCCTTTATTCCCGTTAACTCGGTTTAATCACAAACTCCGCACGTCTTCACTGTCAAGAGAAACGACCAGCGCTGACGCGTGAATCACGGACGAGTCGGATCTTCAGAAACGACTCATTTCAGTGAACCGATTCCCTAGAGCTTTGTTAGCGGTGTTGACTCCCTTTCTTTAAAACTTTACACATTTCTCAAACTGTAGCGCCGCCTGCTCTTCCTTTTCAGCAGTGGCCCTCACACACCGTCTGCCTGCACTGGACTTCATTAATTAATCATGTAATTAACTTTACAGGATATTAGGAGCAGGAGGAAAAGTCATAGCAGCAGTAGTAGAAGGGGATTTGCCTTTATTTACTGATTTATTGATTTATTTACATTGGCGCTTAAAAGACTAATAATAAATGTAACCAGTCCTAAAGTCTTATTTTAATTAATAATCTATAAGCTTATAGTATACAAATGTGTAAATGCATTTTTATTTACAAATAATATATACTAAAGTGCACTAGAACGATTTTGTTCCCCTACTGACTGATTTAAAGGTGGATTAGGGAAGTCTTTTTCAGGATTAGGGATCCTACAGTCAGGTGGGTTGGGTATTTGAATGATTCCCGCCCATGTTCACAAAGCTCCACCCCCAGCATCTAGATGGCTCATATCGTGTCTACAAAATAACTGAACACAAACGAGCTTTCCGGACCGGAAGTCAGTTTTCCAAACGGGCTTTCTCAGGGACTCTGTATATTGAATAATGAATTATTCAGTTAAAATTTTTTTTTTTTTAAATATTAATTAATTTTTAATTTTTTTTATCATGTTCTACATATTTTCCAGGTTATTTGTACAACTCAGGAGTAAAATCGACTACTGCACCTTTAATTATTCAGCAAAATAAATAAATAAATGAACAAATAAATAAATACTACTACTAATAATCATGATTACCATTTTAGTCATTATCAGAATCAGAATCAGAAACAGTTTATTGGCAGGTACAGTAAAGAGCACTTTACAGTACTAGGAATTTGTCTTGATGTCAGGTGCAGATACAGAATCAAAGATATAAAGTCAAGGGGGATACAGAGATAAAGAATACAAAAATGTGAAACAATAACAAGGGTAAAACAAATACTGAAGTGCAAGAGACCATGGTGCAAGATGAACATGTATATATATTTCATATTTATATATAGCAGCAGACAAGATAGAATAAATTAAATTAATAATAGAAATAGTTATGTACAGAATAAGTGAGTCACCTCGGGGGAATTGGAGCACTGTTCAGCAGGCTGACTGCAGCGGGGAAGAAACTGTTCTTGTGGCGTGAGGTCCTGGTCCTTATGGACCGGAGCCTCTTGCCAGAGGGGAGGGACTGGAAGACTACATGTCCGGGGTGAGAGGGGTCGGCTGCAATCATGGCTGCACGTCTCCGGGTCCTGGAGATGTACAAGTCCTGGAGTGATGGGAGGCTGCAGCCGATCACCTTCTCAGCGGAGTGGATGACGCGCTGCAGCTTGGCCTTGTCCCTGGCCGTGGCAGCAGCAAACCAGACTGTGATGGAGGAAGTGAGAGTCAATTCGATGATGGCAGTGTAGAAGTTGACCATCATCCTCACAGGGAGGTGGAACTTCTTCAGCTGCCGCAAGAAGTACAGCCTCTGCTGAGCCTTCTTGGTGAGGCAGCTGATGCTCTGCTTCCACTTGAGCTCCTGGGTGATGGTGGTTCCCAGGAAGTGGAAGGACTCGACAGAGGTTATTGCATGGCCATAACAGGTTGTGGTGTTGTTCATCTTTTGTTTATCATCTTTTGATCATGTATTGTTGTTGATCTTATTGTTATTGTTGTTGTTGTTCATCTTATTGTTGTTGTTGTCATTGTTTTTGTGGGTGTTGTTGTTGTTGTTCATCTTATTGCTGTTGTTGTTGTGGGTGTTGTTGTTGTTCATCTTATTGTTGTTGTTGTTGTTGTCAATGTTGCTGTGGGTAGTGGTGGTGGTGTTCATCTTGTTGTTGTTGTTGATGATGATGATGATGATGATGATGGTGGTGTTCATTTTATTGTTGTTAATGATGATGATGTTGTTGTTGTTGATGATGATGATGATGATGGTGGTGGTGTTGGTGGTGGTGTTGTTCATATTGTTGTTGTTGATGATGTTGTTGGTGTTGTTCATCTTGTTGTTGTTGTTGATGATAATGTTTGGTGGTTGTGGTATTCATCTTATTGTTGTTGTTGTTGTTGTTGGTGGTGGTGGTGGTGGTGTTGTTCATCTTGTTGTTGTTGTTGGATAATTCAGGTCCTAAAAGAATATTTTCGATGATGAAATAAAAGTTAAGGTTTTTTAAAATGAATTTTATTTACTTAGGTCTATAATATTTATAAACAGAAAATTAAAATCAGAACCTGAGCAGATAGTTTACAAGACTATCTCTGAGCTTGTCTTAAAAAAACCTGAAAAAGATTAGCGTGAACTTTTTAGCTCCTGTCCCGTTATTCCTACGTTCGCAATCCTACATTTCCCACAATTCTTTGCGGGGTCGTCATAAAATCCGCCATATTGAGCTTTTCGCAACGCGCTGGCGAAGGGAACAGTATCCACAACACAGAAAAGGGTAAGTGTGTAAACAAGCTCTATTTAAGCTATATTTACACGCTCTGGTGGTTATAAAGAGTTGAATGTAAACAGACGGTGGATTAGATCATTTGGCGACTGATAATGATTTAGTCTTGGCAGCAGCATCATGTTTATGTTGCTAATTAAAGCTACATCCTTAGCTGCGTTAGCCTGTTGGTTCGCCGCCGTCGTTCCTGAACTGCGTTTTTTCTTGACAGCGCGAGACAAAACGACAGCACATCCGCATTTTCACTAGATATTATAACGTTATTGCACTTTTCCAGTGAGGTTATGGGTTAATGCAGAGCTTTAGCAGGCATGTTTGTGTGGTTTGTTAGGTTTGTTAGACAACCCTACGTATTCGCTAACACAAAGAGTTGAGAAGCTTCCCTGGCTAATATTAGCTGGAGACAGCCTTTTTCTGTGTTTCCTCCAATAACACGCAGCACACTGTAACTTTTCCGCTTCAACACATCTGATTAAACACGATCCATGATTACATGAGATCAGAGAGGGTGTGCGAGGGTAGGAAACCTCTCAAATGTGCCGTACAGAAGGGATAAGGGGGCAGATTGGGGGAAAGGCTGGCCTGTCTGACTTCAGTGTTTAGCCAATATGGATGGACCATATGTTATTTTACTATTATAATTCACCCAGTTAGTGATGTAACACATAAATCAAACAGAATCATCATTTGAAGTAATAGATACAAGCAAATAATCTGGAATTTGTGAGCCACTTTAGATGGTAAACACTGCAGGCACTTGAAGGACTTGACAGGTATTCACTAAGAATGTCATTATGGATTTCAGCCTAGATTTGTTGGAAGAATTATTATAATTTATGTCGGTCTGCTTATTATGGCTGACCACGATCCAGGCGTATGAGTATGAATCTCACCATTTAAAACAGGAATCAGTGTTGTAATGAATGTTTCCTCTGCTTGCTCTGTCAGAGAGGTGATTCTTCTCTACATCAGCACTGAACGATGACTCAGACAGTGCAGACTAACGGGGTTCAACCCCTCAGCAAGACCTGGGAGCTCAGCCTCTATGAGTTACAGAGAACTCCACAGGTAAGTGGCTGGGTGCCAAAACTTTATATGACATTGATCAGTAACATAATAACACTTAATACTAGGCTTATACAGTACCACTGTTTTCTTGATCGTGATTTACCGTTCAGAAAAAATAGTTTACATGTAAAGGCTTGGGGTTTGCCATGGTAAAGGCTTTGGACCTTGGTTTCTGTTTATATAGGACATAACAATTATATAACAAGCCAATCTTGAATAAGCCTTTTTATTCAATTGTTGTGCACATTTTTTAAACAAAACCAAAGAAAACCTATTGTCAATAGACTTAAATATGTACCCCCCCCAAAAAAATCATTAAATAATAAGCTAATAATACTGTAATCATATTTGATTAGGGAGCTGCAAAGAGAAAATAAAGAAATGCTGATGAAAACTGATTAAAACTGAAATTGGAATAAGTTGATGACCAGCAATATACGACGAACAGTACACTAGTTATTACTGGAGTCATTACTTAGTCATTATCTAAGACCCATGGTGTTAATCTCTGAGGCTGCTGTTCTTGTTCAATCAGGAGGCCATCACAGATGGTCTGGAGATCGCAGTGTCCCCTCGTAGCCTACACAGTGAGCTGATGTGCCCCATCTGCCTGGACATGCTGAAGAACACCATGACCACCAAGGAGTGCCTGCACCGCTTCTGTGCAGACTGCATCATCACAGCGCTCAGATCCGGGTCAGTCACGCACTGTTTCCTAAACAGAACCCTTCTTACTGCTCTCTGCATTGTCACCTCTGCGCCTTCCCCAAACACACACACATGAATATGCATATGCATTGCATTTCTTTAACTCAGTACTGTAGATTGGAAGAGATAAGATCTTCATGATTGAAAGACATGCATTAAATAATCTACAGTCATGAAATCATAAATCAAACAAACAAACAAAAAAATATCCAACAACTATGAATGGGTCAGGTTAAACAAGGTGTAAAAATAGATAAAGACAGCAGTGTGTACAGTAAAGTCAACGTGGTGTGTTATGGGCAGTCTTATACCTCCTTTTACCTTCTTATAAGCACTTACTGTATTTGGAATGTACCCCAAAGTTCTACTCAGGCATGATAAAGAAGCAGTTAAAGTATGACTGTAAAAAGCATAAAATGATCAGGTTGAACCACATATGACCTAAAAATCAGGGAGGGGGTGGGGAACAAAATGCAATAGTTCTTGTATAGACCTAACTTGAATGTGTTAATGGTTTCTGAAGTGGAATGAATTTTCAAAGATACTGATTTTCTCAGCGGCAGACAGTTATGTGTCATTCAGTGCAAGTCTTGTTATGAGTAACCCATCATCTTCGTTTGTGCAGGAATAAAGAGTGTCCGACATGCAGGAAGAAGCTGGTGTCAAAGCGCTCACTCCGTCCTGATCCAAACTTTGACGCCCTGATCAGCAAGATCTACCCGAGCAGAGACGAGTACGAGGCACACCAGGAGCGAGTGCTGGCTCGCATTAGCAAACACAACAACCAGCAGGCTCTGAGCCATAGCATCGAGGAGGGCCTCAAGATCCAGGCCCTGAACAGGTCACTACAGACTGCATTATTATAACATGCGTATTAAAAATATAGAACATGGCAACACTACCATCTGGAGTTTTGGTTAAACTGTATAGGTTAGGGATTTCCTCTCCTCTCCTTGGTGCACTTTCACGTATGCAATATTTACTATGTTTGGGTGGAACCCTGGTGGGGGTTTTTCCCTCGGTGCAGTTTTTTTTGGCAGGCATGAGCAAGGTTTCACACTTGAATATGGCCCAAACAAGGTCTGAAACTGCCTGCAATTCTCGCTCCACATCTGAACAAATTCCTGTGCAGTTTGATTGCAGTGACAGACCTGGAGTGCTGAAAAATCAGAAAAAAAATGCTGAATACAATTCCTATAAATCTTTCTTTATTTATTTAGCACCAGGTCATTATTCTCCATGCTTGTTTTTTCCATGATTTCTGTATGTGCCTCTTTATTTATAATTACTCATTTTTGCGTTAACATTTTTAGTCCCACCCTTTTCTCACATGCTCCTTAGCCAAAGCTTTTTTACCCCTTGTAAAAGTTGTGCAATGTTAAACAATGTCTAAAGAGATAGAAAATGAAGCAAAGGCATCAATTTCATTCTGATTCAGACTACACAAGTTCACACCTCACATCCACTGCCCTGGTTTCCTAGTGATGCCAGGAAAATGCAAATCAAGTCCAGCATGCGGATAATCCAGCTGGGTAATGAGGAACTGTTGGCAAGCAAACATCAGTATTTGCAGAGTCCTTGAAAATTCTGGGATCTCATACTGTATGATGCCTGCATTCAATTAATAAGGCCACACTATTACACACACACACACTATATTGCCAAAAGTTTTGGGACGTCTGCCTTTACATGCACATGAACTTTAATGACATCCCATTCTTAATCTGTAGGGTTTAATATGGAGTTGCCCCACCCTTTGCAGCTGTAACAGCTTCAACTCTTCTGGGAAGGCTTTCCACAAGGTTTAGGAGTGTGTTTATGGGAATTTCTGACCATTCTTCTAGAAGCGCATTTGTGAGGTCAGGCACTGATGTTGGACGAGAATTCCTGGCTCGCAGTCTCCGCTCTAATTCATCCCAAAGGTGTTCTATCGGGTTGAGGCCAGGCCAGTCAAGTTGCTCCTCACCAAACTCGCTCATCCATGTCTTTATGGACCTTGCTTTGTGCACTGGTGCGCAGTCATGTTGGAACAGGAAGGGGCCATCCCCAAACTGTTCCCACAGAGTCGGGCGCATGAAATTGTCCAAAATGTCTTGGTATGCTGAAGCATTAAGAGTTCCTTTCACTGGAACTAAGGGGCCAAGCCCAACCCCTGAAAAACAACCCCACAACATAATCCCCCCTCCACCAAACTTTACACTTGGCACTATGCAGTCAGGCAAGTACCGTTCTCCTGGCAACCGCCAAACCCAGACTCGTCCATCGGATTTCCAGACAGAGAAGCGTGACTCGTCACTCTAGAGAACACGTCTCCACTGCTCTAGAGTCCAGTGGCGGCGTGCTTTACACCACTGCATCCGATGCTTTGCATTGCACTTGGTGATGTAAGGCTTGGATGCAGCTGCAAACCCATTCCATGAAGCTCTCTACACACTGTTCTTGAAATAATCTGAAGGCCACACGAAGTTTGGAGGTCTGTAGCTATTGACTCTGCAGAAAGTTGGCAACTTCTGCGCACTGTGCGCCTCAGCACGCGCTGACTCTGCTGTGTGATTTTACGTGGCCTAGCACTTCGTGGCTGAGTTGCTGTTGTTCCCAATTGCTTCCACTTTGTTATAATACCACTAACAGTTGACCGTGGAATATTTAGTAGTGAGGAAATTTCACGAATGGACTTATTGCACAGGTGGCAACCTATCATGGTACCACGCTTGAATTCACTGAGCTCCTGAGAGCGACCCATTCTTTCACAAATGTTTGTAGAAGCAGTCTGCATGCCTAAGTGCTTGATTTTATACACCTGTGGGCATGGAAGTGATTGGAACACCTGAATTCAATGATTTGGAGGGGTGTCCCAAAACTTTTGGCAATATAGTGTGTGTGTGTGTGTGTGTGTGTGTGTGTGTGTGTGTGTGTGTATTCCCAGTATGCAGTGGTTAGTACCTACCAAAAGCCATGATTAAACAGCTGATTTGGGGAAAAAAAACAAAAAAAAAAACAGCCAATAATAACAATATTATTAAATGTGACAGACGTGTCCCAAAGTGACAAAAGTGTTAAAAAAAAAATTATACAAGCCGTTCATGTTCCAGTATCCAAATACAAACTGGGACACAATGTAGTGATAAAAGCAGTTCCAGTTTGCATAATCGTGGATTTTTTAATAAGGGGGTAAAAGTATAGGTGCTTCTAATGTCTAATCACATTTTTTGTGGATCTGCCAATATCTATTCATCCAGACTGCAGCGAGGGAAGAAGCACCAGATCGAGAATGGCAGTGGGGCAGAAGACAACGGCGACAGCTCGCACTGCAGTAATGCCTCTGTCCACAGTAACCAGGAGGCAGGACCCAGCATCAAACGCACCAAGACCTCAGACGACTCGGGCCTGGACATGGACAACACCACAGAGAACGGAGGAGGGGACACAGCTCTGGATGGAGCCAGCGAGATCGAGCTCGTCTTCAGGCCTCACCCTACTCTCATGGAGAAGGAGGATGCTGCACAAACCAGGTGACTGAACACTGAACACAGTGAAAGTGATTTATTTAGAGCTATTTGGGTTTTATTTTCCATTTTAGTCAGCAAGACTTGGAGAATGCTAAAGTGGAACAATACTACACTCTCTTCTCTAATGATCATGAAGAATCATTTTAACAGTCATACAGAGGTTATGGCCAGGTCATTTTGACCCTGAGAGTAGCAAGGTGAAAAATAAATATCTGGTCTTTGTAAATTAGAGACAAAACAGAGCCATCACCTGTGCATATACACCTGCAATGAAGAGCATGGGAATGTAAAGCATCTGTAAAGCTGCTTTGTGACAGTGTCTGTTGCTAAAAGTGCTATGCAAATTAAATTGTATTAAATTGAATCAAGTGTGAATCAAGTCTGTATGATTACACTATGTGGCCAAGACGTTTGTGGACACCTGACCATCACAACCATGTCTGGTTCTTCCCCAAACTGTTGCCAGAAAGTTGGAAGCACAGGATTGTATAGAATGTATGCTGTAGCATTACAATTTCGCTTCACTGGAACTAAGAGGCCCAAACCTGTTCCAGCAGGACAGTGCCCCTGTACACAAAGCAAGCTCCATAAAGAGACAGTTTACCACGTTTGGTGTGGAAGAACTTTAGTGGCCTGCACAGAGCCCTGACCTCAACGCAGTTGCATGCCTTTGGAATGAATTGAAAATCCCAGGCCTTCTCTCTTGACATCACTAATGCTCTTGTGGCTGGATGAGCAAATCCTGAATGAGCACACTCAGGGAAGGCCTTCCCTGAAGAGTGGAGGTTATTATAACAGCAAAGGAGGGAATAACTGCTAATGGTATGTTCAGAATGCACATATGGATGTGATGGTCAAGTGTCCACATACTCTTGGCCATACAAGTGTACTTTGGTCAACTTTTGGATGTTTATTGGGCATTAAAACCATTGATCTTTGAGGTTTAAAAGATGTTTTTGTGCACAATTAGGTACATTAAGACCTCGGGCAACGCAACAGTCGATCACCTCTCAAAATACCTGGCTGTGAGACTCGCTCTGGAGGAACTGCGCAAGAATGGAGAGGCCAGTCCCATCAGCGTGGAGGCTGCCAGCGAGAAACAGTACACCATCTACATTCCCACAGCCAACAACCAGTTCACAGTGAGTGATTTAACATGATGTACTGGGTCAGTCCCAATACAGTGTTGCAGGATATTTGAAATAAAAATTCAATCAGCCGATCCACTGTAAGTGTGTCGTGCGTCTCTGTGTTTCAGGTCCTCAATGGCTCCTTCTCCCTGGAGCTGGTGAGTGAGAAATACTGGAAGGTCAACAAACCCATGGAGCTGTACTTTGCCCCAACGAAGGAGCACAAATGAATCCAGCAGGATGTGAGGCTCTAGGATGGACTGATGGATGTTCTTTTGCTCTCTCCTCCTTTCTCTCTCTATCTTTCTCTAGTCATGGAGCCCTTGCTCCTTAACAACTGTGGCTGCTTTTTTTAATTGTCTTTTTGTAGGAAAACAGGCCCAGGGGATTATAGATATTGGGGGAGGGGAGACTTTGGGAGACATACTGGTATTTGATACTCTTTCTTTTTTCCCCTTTAAGTTGACAGTTTAGTGTCCCATACTGAGCAGCAGTCTGTTATGGACAGGAGTCTGATGCGGCCTTCACTAAGGTTCATATCTAATAATACAATCACAACACCATGTAAACGTGTGTTTTCATAGTGATTGTTTGGCTTTGGGGACTAATTAACCATCCATGGCATTCACTGTCAATGGCAGCCAATGGCAATATCCTTTCACCTTAGAGTAAACCAGTGAGCTCTCCCATGCTATGAGAGATCATAAGTGCATTTTAATGACCAATCGCTCCTCTTATATAAGCATTTACAGAAGCTGATTTGCCTTTCGTGCCACTGTGTTGAGGTTAATATGAAGACTCAGTCTGGTCTGCACTGTCCATGCCACATCACACATCACACATCACACATCAACATTATATACTACTGTGTATTTTCAGCTGACTGTATTGACCTTTGACCTTGTACATATGACATCACTTCAGATTAAGGCATCTTGGAAACCTGTCACAGTAAGCAACCATCGACTCGCAACACATCAGTAGCTGTCAGTTGAACACCGAAATGGAGCCGAGTTTTGATATAGGCGTATTTCATAAAAGAAACACCATTCATGACAAACTTTTTAGAGCATGAAGTATTTTTAGTTGGACACCATTTGCATAAGTATGAGTTCATGTTGATGTTTTGGGGGAAAGATGTATACCACATTTGTTTGGAAAATAAAAGACAGTATGCAAGTGCTACAGTGAGAGCTTTTGTAATGTAATGATTTTGGTAATATGATTCACATAATATTTATTTATTATTCTGTGAAGTCATTAATAACTCATAATTATATTAGTCAACTCTTTATTACCTGTTAGTTACTTACTTCATATGTAGTGGATCAGCAAAGACATGTTTGATGTCCAAAGTTTGCTTTATTAGAGCTAAAAGGCAAATAATGGAAGCCTATAGCTACCAGTTTAGCATTGTGTCTCAATGTTTCGAGTTTGACTCAGTAATACCATTTGTGCCAGACGTCACCAAGTGAGATGTGCTGAGAAAGAAAGAGATATCAACTTCAAGATGTTAACGTTTTTAGAAGAAAAAAAATGCAAGAGATCAAACATAATGCAATTCTGAGGAAAAAACACAGATTTGAGAACACTTAATGATATGTGGAGGTGGGACTAGAAACATTAGTACAACATCATAAACACAGATGAAGAGTGGAGGAGTCAGGCTTTGGATTGCTTGTAGCCAGTGCTGTTTTTCCTGACCGCTTTGATGAGGACTCTGCTCTCATGCTGTGTGTATTGTCTGGACACACAGTGTTAGGGGAGCAGGGGTGGGAGTGGACCAGCAGAAATTATTTCAGGAGAGCTTATTAGGAACACAATGTGCCGGTTCCACCCCTGGCAAGTTGCCGCCCAGTGCCTAAGCCAGAACTTGTGTGTCTGTGTGTGTGGACTGGAAAAGCAGCATTTACAGCAGAAGGTATCCAATTAGAGCCACAGAAGCTTCATGAAAGTGTTCGAGTGTGGGGCTGAAATTTGTGCCTGAAACACTGCATTAGTATTGCATCAGACTTGATTGAGAAATGTCAGATCCTGCACATGAACACAAGATTTACGTTTGTGCATGTTGTGCTTTGCATAAACATCAACAGCAGCAGGCTCGGTTACTGGGACGATGTCAGTATCAGGAATTGGCTGATACTCAGAGCTCTTATATTGAGATCATATCCAAAATCATATCCAAATGTGTCCAGAAATAAAACAAACAAGCTGTGGTTCTCTAGTATTTAGGATCAGTGCCTGGAAGATGCCTGGAAGATGATTGCTGATTGATTTCTCCAAAATTGGCTTGTCTGCTGTGTTGAGCATGAAAGACAAAACACTTTTTGCCGTTGACATTTTATTTTAAGCTCATCCCAGTTTTTTATTCAGACATTAACAACATTAACTAGTGGCTAAATTTTCAACTGAATACATACACTGACAATGTAATTGCCACTGCAGGTAAGTGTAAATCAGCTTAGAGCAACTACCTCAGAAAGTGAGAGATCAGAAGTTACTGGAGATTTTGCTTTGTTTAGTGCTGAAGAGAAACACAATCTGATAATGATGTTTAAATATTAAATTGTACACGAAGAGATGCATTAACCTCAAATGTGACTGATCTAAATCAACAGACAAAGCAAATATCATGTACTTTAAGTAGCTGCAGTGGAAATTGGCTTAATCAGCACAACAAAACAAGATACTGCTTTGGTCCTTGAACTAGGGGTTGAATGATGGCACCAGCGGACCGACCTGGATATAAGAATGTATGCATACCGTACATAATGCTAATAGGATAAACCTATCAGAAATTGGTTTTATTCTCTCTGGTTATTCATGATTACTAGACATGCTGCAAAATCTGACCAGAATAATCACGCCAGAAGAGAAGACCAGTTTTCAGTTAATACAATTTTTATTGCTTCCAAATGGACAACACATTATAAAAGGAATAATTCATAAGGCAGTCGGTAAACTGGTACATTATATTTGCACTTGATCAAATGAGTGATATGGACACCTAGAAACTCTCAAACATGGCCATGTCAGTCTGTTCATCACATATGGCTTCTCTGATGGACTACATAAAGGCTACACTAAGAGCATTCCCTAAATTCACACTTCGGCTGGAAATGTTTAGTTCCAGCAATACAGTGCAGTACTCGAAGGAAAGCACGCACACACACACACACACACACACCCTCACTCAGTATATTTGTGTTCAGCTCCTCAGAAGTCGGCTACTAAATCTACTGAACTAAACGGCAGATTGTGAGCAAAGGCTAGACCCATATAACGCCTTTACAAGTGATCAGGACATACATAAACATGTTTCAGTACAACAGTCAATGGATTTTATTTGATCACAGGTCTGCATGCTGATGCTGGATCAGTCTTTGGCTTGTCCTGTCCTGATAAACAGAATTAAACATTGATAAAGAGCTGATCCTCAATCAGTGTCCTTGAGGAACAGACTGTCAGTAATAAAATAAAGCCAAAATGTTTAGCTATAACTCGTGGTTGGAACGGTATTGCAAGAAAACAGTACAGTTATCATGATCATACAAACTATCATTATGGTCTTTTAATACGTAAAACTTGTGCTTTCAGAATGGGAAGTCGGATAATTAATATGCTCAACATTCCAGTGGGTAAAGTTGGGAGAGCAATGTTGCTAGGCAACAGGGCAAATATGGCCTCCTCAATGTTGTGTAGCGACTGTAGAAACAAGACAAAACTATCAAGAATAGCAACTTTTTCCTCAGACGTGATGTTCAATTTGTAAGAATAGACTCTGCACAACTAAAATGAACTGTAATTGCATGTAGCATCAAGTGCTAACTGAACTTCCATAGGTTCTGCCATACTGAGAAATGTCAATATTGCGCCACATCTTTTGGCCGTTTGTATGGACAGTTCTCGTTAACATGGTTAACACTAGCATATTTTAACACCACAAATGACACTGTGGCAGTGTGACTGTTCAATTATTCAGTTAGTAAAACTGTTACATGTTACTGCTCTTAGCATTTAGTAGTTTATTAGAAAAATTCAGAAATACAAAGAGAGCTTCATCTTTTTTAAATGTTTATAAAAAAAAAATTAGTACTTTTCACACAAGTACAGTCATACCTGGATATATAGTGATGTATACCGGTATCTAATAACTCTCTGTACCTTTTTTTTTTTTTTTTTTAAACAGTATACCGTCCTACCACTAATTATAACCAAACTTAATATTCTTTATTTTGGCTTAACCTTTAACATTTGTCTGTCAGATGCTTGTAAGATACAGGCATAGTTTGTAATTCAGATAGCTGCTTTGATGGCAACTGAGCATAAATATACACAGAGATGAGAAAAGGTGATCCGTTAAGCTGAGGTGTCGACTATGGCAGAAGACTAACAGAAAGCTAAGACTCTATTCTGTTGGAAAGATGGACACTATCACAGAATCTAAACGGATGCCTCTTACACTCCAGAGGGACTTATAATCAGGAAAGTATGCTAAGCATTGAGGCCGGTGTGGGATGTCGTACCATGATTAATTACTTTTAAAGTCATTTACTGACGCACATCAGCGCTAAAGCACCTGATTCAGGCCCTGCAGATTTCATAAGCACACATGTACGCTGAGCGTGCCCTTATGCGAGCTGCTTAGCATTAGGTAGCTGTTTGTGGGGTGAGAGACTGTATGATATTTGATCTTACATACACAACAACAGTCTACAGTCATACCTGTTAACACTAATACGTTCCAGTATATATAATAATATACCAGAATTACATATATCTTGATTCAGTTGAAGCTATTTTAACAGTTCCTTGGGGTATAAGAGGTGGAGCAGATGGAGTTAGAGGAACATCTGCTTTTGTAAACATGTGAAAAACAGAGATCAGATCTGCAAATCCACTTAATAGGAATGCTGCTGTTCAGGTGATATACAGATCTGAGCTGCTGTACTTTGCCGTCTCTGGACGAAACCCAGAACGGGAGCAATATAATGAGAGTAGAAAAATCACAGAGAAAAAGAACAAGAAAAGAGAGAGAGAGAGAGAGAGAGAGAGAGAGAGAGAGAGAGAGAGAAGCTGACGTCCTCCACAGTGTAATGATGAGCCTGGCGCTGAGGTTGTGCCAGCCAATCCCTGTGCCAGCGCTGCCAAGGCGTCCTGATGGAGAGAGTTACACGGTTTTCCTAGCTGTGAGCACTCGCACAATGGAGCCCACACCACCTACGGAAAGTGCCTACACACACACAAGGAATTTAGGTTCACACTTACAGAACTGCAAGGGTCTTACACAGCTTAGAGTAATTACTGAATTGCTGATGATCAGCAGCATTAATAAGACATCTCTCTGTCTGTCCATAAACAGCCGCATAAACTTTTATCATGGTTTAAATTAATATCACATATTGGATTTTTTTTCTTTTTTTAAAAAAAGGATACCTATTTTAAGATAAGTCCAGAATTACTGGCACTTTTCATGAGAATGTGCAAAAGTGAGCAAAGGCCAATTCATATTGAAAGCACTTCAAAGAGTATTTAGTTGTGCTTTTAGTCTCACAGGATGGATCCGTTTCTATTTTAACCAAGGTTTCAATTCACATCAGCTCCTTAAGACACCCCTGTCCATCCTGTGGTGGTCTTTCATTCAAACCACATATTTCTTTATTTAAAAGCATAATCTGCAACAGTCTTCTTTATTCATCCAGAAGCCATGGGGGTACAAACTTTTGCACTCAGTTGTAACTATAAAAATACTTAGTTGTAATTTAACCTGTGAACAAACTCAGCTTTTCCCACATTGTAAACAAGCACACACAAAACAAACTGAAACACACACACACACACACACACACACACACACACACACACATAGTACCTTCTCATGCCACTGGAGTAGCACTGCACTGCTGTTCTCTGATGGCCGTTCAAACCCTTTATAGATGTACTTCATAAGCAGATCCACTTTCGTCTTATCCAGAGACTGTACTGCTTTCTCGATATCGCTAGTCTTAAAGGCAGTTAGGACTTTCAGTACCAGACCCTCAGCCCGGTCCTACACACACACAGGTTAGAGAAAATGTGTGATATAAACATATCTATGACAAATAGCAACCCTTCGGCTAGTGTACTGAACATTCGAAGGATATCTATATCTAGCCATTAGGTTTAGATTTCAGTGCATTTAAACATTTATGAGCTCATAACCTAATAACTCCAGAGACAGAGTGGACATAGCAGTAGGTCTGCACCGTGTGTTCATGTCACATGAACCACAGAAGGTTTATAAAAAAAAAATAAATAAAAAAAAAGAAAACTGAGTCAAGAAAATTACAAAGTGGCATCATCAGACACTTTAGGGTTCAAATTCATTTTTCATTTATTTACGCATAATAATGTGTTCTTTCTGGTGTTATTTATGAAGAATGAAGAATGATGAAGAATATTGTCTTAGGCCAAATCCTAAATGATTTATGTGCCATTTTATATTTAGCCACTGAAAAAATTGACTGCAGTGAGTGCTTGCTGGAAATGTGTTAACTTCTTACACGCCATACCATTTTTTTGTATACACACTTGGTTTAATATTTTGTATTTGATAAAAAAAAAAATGGATACATAATTAAAAATGTGTGAAAATTCTATAAATGACGCATTTATTCAGAGCCCCTTTCCTACATCAAGGCACCAAAGGCTTATTTGGATCTGAAATATTCAAATGTGGATTTTTTTGGCTTAAATATATCAATGTTATGAAACTTTGGGTAGTATTCAATTAAGAGTGAAATGCACTGTGAGGGAATGAAATTCTCTCCCTCTTGTTAAATTACACTGTCCATCTCTGGTGCTCGGTTTTGATGGAGCTCACCTTGACGTTCTGGTTCTTGGTGTTGATTGGTGGGTTCTTCAGTGCGGCCTGTAGAGCGCCCATCATGTTTCCTGTGCATGGTGCTAAGGAAGAAACTATTTTAACAGAATCCTAACGTCCATCTGTCCATCCACCCATCTATTCTCTGTACTGCTTATCCTGTGCTGTGTCCCGGAGGAGCCTGGAGCCTATACCTGGGACTCCCAGGCAGGGGACAACCTGGACCATTGCACCCCATTGCAGGGCACAGTCGCACTCGCACTCACACTCATTCACAACGCATATCTTTGGACTGGGGAAGGAAACTGGAGTACCCGGAAGAAATGCCCAAAGCATTGGGAGAACATGAAGGCTCTATGCACACAGGGCGGATGTGGGATTCGGGCGTGCTGACCACTGGGCCGCCCCAAGCCCCGCCCCCTCCCTCTCTGTCTGTATATAATATTCTCAGGCTGTTTTGACTTGTGAAATAAACACAATGCCACATTGGTGACTTCACTGTTTATCTTAGCTTTCTGATTTTTAGGATTAATATTTTAATATACAGAAAAATAAACATTTAAAGCTATATTCAGGCCAAAAATGAAATGTTTTCCACTTTCTCTCTTACCCCAAATACAGTTTATCAACCAAGGCGTGTTTATTGCTTTTCAGTTTGCTTCTTTAGGCTAATGTAGCTAACAACTAACAGAAGTTCATAGCTACCAGTTTAGCACTGTGTAAACTGCACGCCTAAAATTATTACACAGACATTTGCTCATTTACTCATGTATCAAACTTGCTTTAGGACATCATAATAGCTGAGCTTTACTCTGCTGCAACCACACAAGCAAGACAAAAGTCGCTTCTAATCACGAACAGATGAACTTTGCATGATTGTTAAACGCTCTGCCACAGCGCCGATTCGAAGTCGTGTCCCAAATAGAACCCTGTTAAACTATATAGTGCACTACACATGCTGTAAAACACCCCAGTGACGTCATCTAAAGAGTGCGCTTACGTAGGGAATGAGGTGCTGTTTAAGATTCAGCCAGCGTAACGAATGAATGAGCGCTAACCACACCCATTGCACTTCCTCGCCGTCAGTGCTGAGGCTTTTTATACACGGGTTAATAACCAGCAAGACATAAAACACTAACTGAAAATAGCGGAGCCAAAAAAAATGACCGAAATCCCAGTGTAAATGTTTGATAGAAGAATAAAATATAAAGGATATTGTCTGATGAGGGAATCGACCTCGGCCTCGTCCGGACCCATCTGATTCTCTCCGCCTTTTTCCTCTTCATCCACAAACTTGTTCTCGTCATATTCGTCTACATCAACCTTTCTGAAGCGGTCCGATACCGTGTTCTTCGACATGTTTCAATGTCTTGCAAAGTTATTATAGTACAAAAAAGCAGGAGTAGCCCGAGCCCCCGGTACTTTTCAGGAAGCAAGCAAGCCTTCCGCAGTCACTTCCGCATAGAGCGCCCTCAAGCGGTCCAGCACTTCCGGGTTCTATTTCGTCGTAATACACAAACTGGACCACAAGGTGGCGATGTTCAGCTTTCTATGTGAAAATCTCATCACCGCGGCAGCGCATTAGGACTGAAGTTTGGGAATCGACTCTGATTCCTTGAGATTCAGTCAAGTCCATAACAGGAGTCGATTCCAAACACACGCACGCACACAGTCTCTATTCCGCACTGTCGTCGACAAGAATAGGAGATAAATTATTGTAAAATAAACCATGGAATATTAATTAAGTCGGCGACACAATGCACTATTATGAAGGATAGTATCCATTCCAAATGACTGCTACATTTATTCATATAAAGTAGGCTAATATGCTACCATTTAAACATTCATTGTGCCGCCAATGCTATCATGCTAAATACTGCAAAATTAACGGAGCTCTTTCTGTAACATTGTTTTATTGTGTTTTGACGTACATTTTAAGTTTTATTTTGTTTCATAAGGTAAAATACTGGATTTTTATAGCATAAAGAGAGATTAAAAACAGAAAAAGAGAATATAAAGAGACGTCGTCTGTGCACAGACTGAGCCAAAGCATAGTCAGTATGCGGAATCGATTTCAAAGCTTTGAAGTCGACTCTCGAGAATCGACTCTTTTTTGGCATCGACTCTCAGCCTTAATATTCACAGAGACAGGGTTTTGGAATTCATCTCAGTCCTTGTTTACACTGAATAACACCCGGAGCCTGACATGAAGTGGATCAGGAGAACCCATGTATTAGTGTTGCTTATAAGTGTGCTTTGATTTCAGGGGTTGTGCCTCAGGTCATCAGCTGGGTCTGCAAAACACAGGCCAATTGATCATCTCTGCTGAAAAGAATTCATCTAACAGAAACCGTATTTTAAGCTGCTCATGGTGGTTTTATAATCATTTGTTGCATTTTTTTTTTTTACAGTAACTGGTGTTGATATCACAATGGCCCTAATGATTTTAGTTGCTATTAATGATACAACATGAGTTTAGTGGTCTCTGAAAGTGATTCTAACAGCCTCTGGTTTAATGCTGATTTAATGGACTTCATGTCAGATGTTGCAAAGAAACAAGAAAGGATATTCAACATTCTTGATTATCCAGATTGAACTGGAGTTTTATTAAGGAACAACAATTTAAATAATTACAGATATATTATGGATAATATATGTAAACTATAAAAAAAAATCATTAGAATTATGCTGAAATATGAACAGACTATAATTCAGGATGCATATCCAACACATACACCCTGAAATGAGTGTCCCTCATAGACTGATATTGATTTTTGAAGATCTTTTTCTTTATGGTCTGCCAGTGACTGGAAGAATGAATGATTAGTCTGTACAACCTGGTCATTTCCATAACCAAGAATAAAAACAGCTCTCATTCTGCAGTACACTGTGTTTTATCTCATTTTCATTGTTGGTGTTATCCAGTGCTAACTGTAGTGTTATGTGCTATTAACTGTATAGTTAACTATAAAGTTCATAAAGACATAAAATACAAGTAATACAAAATAAAATAAAAGTCATGAAGTCAAATAGCCTTCGATTATTTCACAGAACTGAGATGATATTAAACATACTTGATTCATAAATAAGACTAGTTACTACACAAAAATAATAAGAATACAAACATAAAAGTTACTGTAAGTGACTCTCCTGAACTTTTGCTTTTTGAGTGTGGGAAAGGCACTGTATAAATAAATCCTACTGTAACAAAACAAGAGAAATTCAGAAATATTCATTTGCAGGACTGATCTGCAGTTCATAGTTACACAGAAATTGACACATGACTTATACATATTAAATAATAAAAAAGAAATACACAAAACTCCTGATAGAGTTGGTCATCACAGTCCTCACCCACACTCTCAAACAGCTGGTCATGTGACCAGTTTCCAAAATACAGTTTACAAGAATGAGCAAATTATCAGATGAGATATATCAGTATAGGAAGGCTTGAATTTCATGAGTAGGCATCATTCTGATATTAGAACGTGTGCATGAAGCCAGAAGTGTGTGTATACAGTGTATGCAACATGCCACATCATGCCATTACTTTCTTTTGATCCTTTTAGGCAGGTTCTGGGAGGGCAGGTATGTGTCTTTGTGTAATTTTATCTTTTGATGACTAGCTTTAAAATAATGGAGCTTAACAAACGAATGGAAAGTGTGACAGTGAATCGATGTCTTAAGCCAAGTACACGCTATACAACTTAACTCTAGATTTATCATCAGTAATTTTTACAGAAAAGAGTTGAACACTAGACAGGATTTTAGACCAGGATGAGGTATAACACACAAGTTTTGTGATACAGGCCTTTGTCAACTGTCAGGAAGGACAGAGGCACAAAACAATTTACTTTTAGCTATATGTTTTAGCTACATGTTATTAATAACAGAGGTTTGCATTTTTTCTTTCTACAATAATTTAATTAATTGTAAGCCAATTGTAAGCCAGTGCATTATGGGTAATATTCCTTGACCACTGAAACTACACCATATAAATGCTTGGAAGACATCATGGAAGAAAGGATTAGGACTCTTCTTAAATACAAATTTAAGCCAAATTCCATGGTGCATTATGGATATTCATGTTATTGTGGTGGGATTTCACTGTGGGATTGCAGTGACCTTGTTTTCAGACATCACTATGCACTATGTAGTGAACGGTGTGTGGTTTTGGACACTGGGTTTGGACACTGTGACACTGTATCCTGATCAAATCCAGACTGTGTGTTGACTGTTAGTGTGTGTGGAGATTCCTCACACAGTCAAGCCCACCCTAAAGATACAGAAGTGTGTCTCTGTTCTTCTGCACACAGGCAACACAATCCATCCCTTTGGTAATGACAACTAAAAGCTTGAAAGATGTGGGAAAAGGTGTACAAGATTGTGTAAACCTTATCAGCACAAGATAAAGGCGCTGAGAAAGTTTACCAAACGCCCAATTCCATACTGTGCCTTACGGTAGCGTATCCAGTTCTGCTTGTTTTAACTTCCATTTTAATCTATTGTCCAGTAAGATTTGATACCACATCCAAACTCTCAGGAAGCTGAGACTGTGATTTATCCACTCGTTGTGTTTATCTATTAGGTGTGTCCTTTTTTACGCTGCCGGTGCCGCGTTTCAGGAACTTCTTGTTTTCAATCTCATTGAGCGAAAGAGAGACATTGCAGCGCGACGGGTTCATCCGCCTCTGAAGAATGCTGTCTTTGATGGCATCTTTTATAAGCTGAAAAACAATGTGAAGAAAATGTGTGAATGAGAGAGAGAGAGAGAGAGAGAGAGAGAGTGCCAGAGGACCTGAAGTCAATCGCTGCAAATCCTACAATGAGATTTTGGCCAAGATGTGTTGGTTTCTTTGGATATACACTGGAGCTACAAGGTTAATGTAGTTAACAGCTTATGAAAGCCTATAGCTACCAATTTAACACTGTGTCATATCAAAGTCAAAATCATCAATCAATTACCTCAAGTTGTTTAGTATCTCAAACAGGCTTGGCTTTTTGGTTTTATGCACAGCAAAAATTGAGGATGAATAACTTTCTTCCTCAGCAAATAGCCTGTTTTTATTCTGACTGAGCAACAAAGTATGTACAGTACATTAGAAGTCATTTAGATAATATAATTCCACTGTGATGGTGTGTTTTCTATTCTGCTATTTTAGAAAACTGTTTATGTACTTATGGTATCACTGAGACAATGTCATGATGTGTGATGATATAGACATGCATTTTGCACGACAGTAAATTGGAGGTAAAAAAATCTTTCTTTACTCATTAGCTACTTTAGCCTTGTAGCTCCAGAACAAAACTAATGGCAGACTCATTTCATCATGTTTTGACTAAACAACTACATATTAGGAAAGGGGGAACTAAAATATCACATTAACCTAGCATTAAATGTGATCAAATTGTTGTAAAGTAATAATGAGTATGAGAAGGGCATTATATGAATAAAACAAATTATTACTTTTTTATTACTATTATTTTTACTTATTATTATTATTATTAGTAGTAGTAGTAGTATAGTGTATTATTATTCTAATTTATGAATTTATGAACTATATTATATACTACAGTATATATATATATATATATATATATATATATATATATATATATATATATATATATATATATATACTGTAATATTTATTAAGGTCTATTTTTCTGGAAAGTCTGTATTAAGTTATTCCTTTCTGAATGAGGGAGAAAACAGACCTCGATGTTGTTGAGTGTGTTGAACTCCATGAGGTCGTGCAGCTGTTTGAATGCCTGATTTGAGTACTGGAAGTTGAATGTGGAATATGGGGTCTCAGGATCGTCAAATATGTCAAAGTCACCAAACTCCTTCTCCTTATCTGTCTCTCTGGGAACTCCTTCAGAACAATAACATAAAAGACGTGCATTTTGTTACATTATTAAATAGCTCAAAGAATCTTTAATATAACTGTAACAATGAATAATCAAAGAACAATGAGGATACAAGTTAGCAACCAACAAAGAACAAACATCAGAGGTTACAGTTAGGTCATATTCTCATGTGCGGTCAAGAGTCAACATCCTATGCATTGACAGCATGAAAAATGTGGATCGTAATATGTGTTAATTCTGTTCCAATACAGAGCCATTCTAACATACAGGTATGTTTTCAGGTTGTTTTTAAATATAGTCAGTGTTGGCAAATTAGCAACTGGAAGATGAAGGGAGCAGAGTGTGAGGTGATCTTAAGGTGAACTTTCAGCTGACTAATTGGAATGTGTTGGATTATTAATTTTAAATTATCTGGTAGCTCCCCTGTGATGCAACAGAAACGTGTTCACCCTATTGTTCAGAGATCAGAATTTCGAATCTCAACAATGGAACAGCCACCCATGGCCAGGAGCTTAGGAAGCAAGACTGGCCGTGCTCTCTGGGTGGTAGGGATGGCATTACTGTCTCTCCCCTGTCAATCACAGCGACACTGGCCACGCGTGGGTGTCTGTGAGCTTATGTATGTGGAACAGGGCAGATAACGCTTTCCTCTGAGTGTTTAATGCCGCCCTGTAACACAGCATGAGTAGCAGCTCAAAAATATGTGTTTGGCTGGTTTCATGTGTCTTCAAGGAAGCACGTGTCAGCCTTCACGGTAGATGGCACCTGATAAGAGAGAGCTGTCTGGTGGGTGGGAATTGGCAGGTGACTAAATTAGGGATAAAATGGGGAAACAAAAATGCCTTTAATCCTATATCTGCTACTGCAGTCTTAAAAAACAGCTTTAAAACTAATGAATTATCCATCCATGCTATGTATGTGACTAGTAGCGGGATGTTTGTAGGTTAGTCCAAACACTTTCAACTACTTTAGTATGTATTAATAGTGCAATAGATTGTTGAACTTCTCAGTGTGTACACAATAAAAGTACACAAAGTACACAGTTTGACACATAGCACAATAAAAAAAAATGTATTGTCCTCACCGGGAGCCTTGAATTCCCTGAAGTGGATGTTGGCCAGGACAAAGTGGATGACAGTGGGGCAGTGTTTGTCTTCTGGCCTGGGCTTAAACACATAACACTCCTGCAGACCCTCGCGATCAAACACCTTCACGTCGATCTTAGGGAAAGGCAATTTGTTCATACGTGCCCATTTCTCAGCCAACAAAAGCTCCTGTGAAAAAGATATGTCACAGTATCACATTAAAAGTCTGAAACAGTCATAAGATACAGTCATATGAAATTACTTACAATATGCATCTACACTATATGGCCAAAAGTTTGTGGACACCGGACCATCACACCCATTTGTTTTTGATCATCCCATTCCAGATTTAGCCTCCCCCTTTGCTGTTATAATAACCTCCACTATTCCACTGCTGTTATAATAACCTCCACTATTCCACTGCTGTTATAATAACTGCCACAATACCTTGTTCTCATTCACTTGACACATGATGCAAAAAAAGAATCATGTTTTCTGCTCTGCACCAATCTGAATATTTTCCATACTGACCTTAAAGGGAGGACTGGAATCACTCGGCCTGGCTGAGAAATCGAAAGATATGATGAGATCAACACCACGCTGGGGTCGCAGGATCAAGGGGTAGGGCAGATTAAAGGTCAGGCCACTGTCCACCACATGAATCTTCTTACTCCTTACATCCAGAGGCTCGTAGATGTGAACAAACTCATTGGGATCTGCAAGAAATGTATATCTGTAAGGACTCTAAAATGTGATGAATTATGATCGACACTTGGCCTCAGTACCTGTCAGTCCCTGTAAAGGAGGCATGGCCTCAGTACCTGTCAGTCTCAGTGAAGTAAGCACGGCCTCAGTACCCATCAGTTTCAGGGAAGTAGGCATGGCCTCAGTACCTGTCAGTCCCTGTAAAGGAGGCATGGCCTCAGTACCTGTCAGTCTCAGTGAAGTAAGCATGGCCTCTGTACCTGTCAGTCCCTGTAAAGGAGGCGTGGCCTCAGTACCTCTCAGTCTCAGGGAAGCAATGCTTTAAATGTATCTTCCATATATTTAATCATTGATTATGTGTCAAAAAAGAAAGGTACACCTCCTTAAAATCTTCAAAACAATCTTTTTCAAAAATATTATCAACATGAACTTAAAGGGAGCTTCCTTCTGATCAAGGAGCAAGTTGGCAAAACACATGCAGGATAATGGACTACAATGTTATGTTTTAAAATGAGTGTTGAACATGAACTGGCACTGAAGCTGACTCAAACTGAAACAAGCCTTTACATAGTGCTGCAAACTGAAAGCAGCACAGCTCTGTGTGCAGGGCCAAACCTGTACTGGCATGCAGAGGAGCAAGTGTGCCTGCATAACATAATTGATCATTTATTATGGAGGGGATAAATTCTCAGATTTACAGAAAACTGATGAAGCCGATGTTGCACACTAAGTGTTTTCACCTAAACAGCTAATGGATAAAGCATGTGTGTTTGTACACCTGTGACGGCGTCGACCTCATCCTCAACAGAGATCTGTGGTAGAAAGGCATGGCGGGGTGTGAAAGGCATGGAGGAGTTTAGGTTCAGGCCCAGCATGAAGTTGTGCACTTTTCCCGCGCGGCCTTCGCGTGTGTTAAACAGCGCCGTGTCGCCCACCATGGAGGTGAACATCCGCTGCACCCAGCTGGCCTGAGCATTACGCTGCCGCTCCTCCTCCACCTCCGAAGACTCTGTACCCGCTGTGAGACAGGTATAGGAAAACGAAATATGTAAACAAAGAAGAAGATATGAAGAAAGAGAGGAAGACAAAAACAGGTAAGGAAAGTGTGAGGAGAAGAGAAAGAGGTTGAAAAAAGAGGCAAAGAAGAGGGGAAAAATAGTGAGAAGAAGACAGGGAAAGAGGAGAAAATAACAGGAGATAAGACAGAGGAAGGAAGGAAGGGAAACAAGGAACGAGAGAGTGAGAAAATAGAGATAAAAAGAAATACATTTAAGAAGGAAAAAGAGGGATAAAAAGAGAATGAGAGAATAGCAAGAGAAGGCAAAAAGACAGAAGAAGAAAGATAAAGCAAGAAATGAAGAAAGACAAATGGCTTGTTTGATAACTGTGGCTCAGTAAGGTGAATATGAATTCGGTTTTGACAACGCGTAATTGAGATAAGTATAAAAGTGACTCACTCCTGCGCAGTTCCTCTTCGTTATCCGTTGTGTCATTTCCAAGAATGTGTTCTGGTTTAATTTGCTCTGCAAATAAAAAGTACAAAGAAACGAATCAGCTTAACAGCTGTATACAAATTCTCTACTCTTATAACTTCAGCTCTTACTTTTGTTTAGTTTCCATTCTATACTGTTTGGTGCACAAGTATGAAATATAATATGGAACTTAATCTCTTTTGGGTTTTCAATACAATATCAAAATAAATTTAAAACACACATAACACCGTAGTGTACCGTGGATATAAAAAGTCTACCCACCCCTGTTAAAATGTCAGGTTTTTGTGACGTATTAAAAAAATGAAACCAAGATAAATCATATCAGAAACTTTTCTACCTTTATTGTGAAATTGCAACCTATAAATGAAAGTGAAAAACAATAAGAATCATTTTAGGGGGGAAAAATGCCCAATAACCTGGTTGCATAAGTGTGCACACCCCTAAACTATTGCTTATTATCAACCTTTATGTTTGATCACGGCATTCAATCTTTTCAGGTAAGAGTCAATCAGTTTGGCACATCTTGACTTAGAAATATTTTGCCATTCTTCCTTGCAAAAGCATTCTAACTCTGTCAAATTGGTTGGGCATCTCCTGTGCACAGCCCTCTTCAGGTCACCCCACAGATTTTCGATTGGATTTGGATCTGGACTCTGGCCGGGCCATTCTAAAACCTTTTTCTTGTTTTGGTGAAGCCGTTCCTTTGTTGATTTGGAGGTGTGCTTCGGGTTGCTGGAAGGTGAAATTCCTCTTCATCTTAAGTGTTTTAGCAGACGCCAGAAGATTTCATGGCAAAACTGACTGGTATTTGGAGCTATTTATTATTCCCTCCACCCTGATTAAAGCCCCAGTTCCAGCTGAAGAAAAGCAGCCCCATAGCATGATGATGCTGCCGCCTCCATGCTTCACTGTGGGGATGGTGTTCTTTTGGTGATGTACTGTGTTTTTTTTCTGCATCAAAAATATCTTAATATATATCTTATAAAATTGCTGCTGCTCCTTTAATGTTGTTGTAGGCTTCTTGGCAGCCTCCCTGACCAGTTTTCTCCTGGTCTTCTCATCAATTTTAGAAGAATATCTTGTTCTTAGTAATGTTTTCTCCACTTGTTGATTATTGTCTTTACAGTGTTCCATGGTATATCCAATGCCTTAGAAATTTTTTGTAACCCTCTCCTGATTGATATTTTTCAACAATGAGATCCCGTACCTGCTCTGTAAGCTCTTTGTGGCCCATGGCTTTTCCAGGTGGATGTTACCAAGAAGTTGTCAGGAAAAATCCTATAGCAACAGCTGTACTTTATTTGGGGTTAATTAGTCACTTTCATTGACAGAAGGTGTATACTAATCAGTATTTACCACAAGTTTGAATGTGATTGGTTGATACTGAACATAGCCACATTGCGAATTCTAAAAAGGTGTGCACACTTATGCAAGCTGGGTATTGGAAGTTTTTCATTTTTCTTTTTTTCACTACAACATTTCAGGTTGTCACTTGATTTTTATATGTTGAATTTTTTTTTTCTGACATGGTTTCACTTAGTTGAATTTTTAAGTCACAAAAACCTGCCATTTAACAGGGGTGTGAAGACTTTTTATATCCATTGTATATGAACGATTCGGTAAATTGCATACTACCAGGAAAAGACATGTCACACATGCATTAGCACAAATCGCTAAGGCAAGAGAATCATTAGCCAATTGCTGCTTGCTAATGTGTTGCAGGTTAACATCTACACAGCCCACATGGTTTAGAACTTTACAGATACAGAGAAACTTGTATCGATTCAGTAATGCTGAACATGCTGTTCATTTTTTTCACAATTCAGATGGTTTGCTACATTAGCTTATGCTAAGCTAATGTGTGTAAGAAGTGTGTTAAGGTCTAAACTGATTTTATCTCCCACAGACTTTTCTAAGAGTGAGGGAGAAAAGAAGTCAAAGGACTCACTGTTTACAGAAGAAAAAAACATGTCATTTACTACAAAACAAGTATGACCACTCAAACCAGACAGAAAGATTGACTGACTGGCCTACTTTCAGACTGAGCAGCTCATTTCTGGGTCTGTCTCAAGACTACACATACACACACACACACACACACACACACACACACACACACACACACACACACACACACGTTTGCCTTATTATCTTTGTGAGGACCTTCCACTGCCTTGTTTTTATTAATATAGCTAATTAATGCTATACCTACACCTAAGTCTAACCCTAGCCCTAATCTCTTTTTAGCTCTTTTAGCTGTTTATATAAAAGCTAGTTTTTGTAAAAAAAAAACAAACAAACAAACAAAAAAAAAAAAAAGTTTTTGTAAGGACCAGCTAAATGGCCCCCACAAGCACTGTTTAAACGAGTCACGAGTACCACTATCACTTACAGATTATAGATTGTCAACGTGAGTACACAGCCAAATGTCTCCAAAGCCATAAGAAAAGGAGGAGACCTATTCCTACCTAGCTCCTCCTCCATAGTGCTGCTGCAGCCAGTTGTCTCCTTCACTCCGATGACTCGATTAAACAGGATGGAGAAAGCACTGCCCCACACACCTAAAACACACACACAATGTTGTGCTGAAGGGGGCACACTGCATTCCAATACTGTATTCATCACTCTCTGTATTCATTACATTCTTATCCAGGGTTTTTCCATCCCAATTTGTTCAGCCATCTCGCTTCTTTATTAAATTATAAATAATATACTGGCTTAACCACTTAAAGAATCACTCTTCTCTAGAAAAACTTAGAAGACTTTCAATTCCTGTTCCTTTTTCCCCCATTACCTAATTCCTCACTTACTTTTGTCATGTAACAGTACTGACAAATGTGCTACTTCATTATTACTGTGAATATATTATTAGGTTTGTCTAACTGATTTTAAAACCCCTAAAATTAACAAACGTGTGATATTTGGTTTTTCCTATGCCTCCTTCACCACCCTCCTCAGTGTACTCTTTCTGCCATCTTTTTTACCGTAGCAAACTTCTGAAACTTTTCAGCCCTGACTGTGCATGAAGCCATTTTTTAAAGCTCTGTGGTTTTTCCCTAAGCTGATTGATTATGAAAGGATATTACATGAGGACAAACTCATTTTTGGTCAAAATATTTTTTGGTTTTTGGATATTAAGAAGCATTTTTAGTCTGACCATTTGATGGTATTTTAAATATTCTTTAGGGGGGTCAATAATTTTGCCACAATTTGAAGAACAAAAATACTAAAATTACTTTAAAAGGATGCTTTAACAAGAATGACTTTTGTTGAAGGATGATTGTTTTTTCAATGACTGTGTTTATTTTACACAGTTATTTTATTCCTATTCTCTTGAAGGGTGCCAATAATTCTGGAGGTAACAAAAAAAGTAAAAATACATGTTGTGGATGAGGCATCAGGTGAGTATAGATGATGATGCAGATCTAGTTATCAACATTTTATATAGTTTTTTATGTAATGTTTTCTTCCCTCAGTATCTTACCCATTAGGAAGTGAAGTGGGTTCTCATCATACTTTTTCACGACACTGCCCATGAAGAACTTGCTGCCAAAGAGCTCAGGGGTCATGAAGGTGCCATATTTTGCCATGCCAATCTCATAGGGACTAAACTCCACCCAGTCTGTTATGGGAAAAACATGTACAGAATTAACAGGAAGTTTCAGCTGGTTTACACAGCAAGTTCTCAGAAATCTTCAGTCAGTTTCACAGTTTATTTACACCCTGAAATAAAACAACAGTATCTCTAAAATGATCATGAGGCGCCTGCTATAAATTCTGCTTTCTGAAAGTCTGCTTTGTTTAGTCAAAGCTGTCATGTGTGGCAAACTATCCTCTTACAGGACAGTTTCACTACAATAGATGGAAGAGCTGTTGCAGTCTCCATGATAGATCAGTAGTATGTCAATACTGCAATGCTGATCATGAGGATGCTTTGCATATCTGCCACAAGCTATACAAATCTAAGCAAATGTGTTTAGCTAGTGCTTCCATGCTGCATCAGCTGGATCCACGGTCAACTCCAGTTGAATGAAATGCTGAATTTTTGACCTGCCCAGTTAGTCTTGAATTAATGGTGATGTTGGAAATGAAGTGCATCTGCTGGTAAACTGATGTGTAACTTGTTAGCAGTACCATGTAAATGAATGGAGAATTAGTAAAGGAAAAGTATAGGCCAAGCTTAAACTGTTACATAGTGTTTGCTCTGTGACCACGGTATAGATGGACAAAAATGTAAAAAGCAATTTATTTGAAACTAAATTTCACAAAAAAATTACAATTTAAGAAGCATGCTCTTACCGGCAAACATGAGCTCAGAGACGTTGGGTTTGACGTGCAGGCAGGTGAACAAAGGCAGAGGACACTGACCTAGATTCACTTTCTCCTGCATGGAGCTCAGTGTCGTGTCCATCCGCTGTAACACACAGAAAAACATAATAATGTTTCAGTGTTAAAAGATTTGAATTCTTTCCATAACCCATGTCTTTTCTGGCTTCTGGCTGATTTATGGGATCCACATCTTTGAAGCATGCTGAGGAACACGTCAGAGGACATTGTGTTTTTCTTTTGGAGATATGGGCTTGCTTCAGTGCACTTGGCACTGTAGTCAGGATTGGTGTTTTAGTGGTAAGAGAGTATTAACACTGTTACCAGTATAGATCTCAATAAAGTTTATAGTGTTAAATATTTGACATGTGCAAACTGTAAAATCATCACACAGTGGTTTCAGACTGTGTCCAGTGCTTATGTGGTTTGTTATAATGTATGAAATGCAAATAACTAAGAACAATCTAAAGCTAAAACAGCAGCAGCAGCTACCAAGAATACAGTTAGTTAATATCACCACAGTTTACAGTTTAGTGTTACTTCAGGTGAGCGTCAGAGTCAAGTAGGAGGTGTGGCACAAAGTCTGATCATTAAATTCTTTGAATAATTTGAATAATTTAGCTCCAATTTGATTAGTATCTTAATTGTTTCATGCACATTTCTTCTGCAGTGACTAAGCTAAATTATGTCTTTTTAAGTGTGTGCTCGATGATGTAGACTTGTAGACTTAAAGAAGTCCAGTTTCCTTCAAGTTAATTCACTCACTGCCATCAGACTCCTCAATACCTAGAAACTGGACTGTAGGAACACACACACACACATACATATATACACACACACAACTGAGCATCCTCCATCCTCTATGTACATGTTTTGCACATGTTCTATGCTGCTGCTACTATTATGTTTACACTATTTCAGCTATTTATATCGAACTCTGTAATATTTGCACTATTGTCACTTGGTCACTTTTAAACAGAACTGCGTACTGGTCTGCCCAGTAGTCATTGTACTGTCTTGTTCTGTCTTGTGTGGTCTGCACATGTTTGCACTTGTGCACTTTATGTATAATTTATGTAGTCCCTGTAGTTCTGTGTTTGTCTTATGTAGCACCTTGGTCCTGGAGAAACGTTGTTTCGTTTCACTATGTACTTGCATATGGCTGAAATGACAATAAACTCCACTTGACTTGACTTGACTTGTTGATAAAGCTCCTATTTTTGCGTGTGCATGCGTGTGTGTGTATCGCCGTCTCACCCCCGGTATAAGCGTCTCTCCGATGAGCATGCCGAAGATGTCGGTGAAAGTGACCGGCTGGCCGCTTGCTTTCTTCTTCCACAGAGCTTTAATGTAGCGTTTGATGTGCTGTGGCATCAGGAGTTTGAGTGGACTGCTGCTCACACTCTTCATCAGCTCCTGATTGATGTCTCGAGGGCCTTTCTCAGGAAACTCGGGGTGTGAGTATAGCGTGGACATGTACCTGTGCAAACATGTCCGTTAATGACTGGAGAGTGTCACAGCCAGTACAGCGTTCTCACTGATTGGATTTTATGGCATGTAATATGTGCACACTAATTTATGCTTATAGTTGACATTACAACTATATCAGACTGAGTGTGTATATTACATTAATGTTGCATTACACTCATTCATGTACACTTATTAATTATATGATAAGAAAATGTGCATTTCCTGAAGCAAATACTTTGCTTGCAAAGTGGTAAAAGTGATAGAGAAACTAAAAAAGGTGAATTTTTTAGAGAAATTCAAAAGCTTAAGTGTTAAACTTATTTAAGATTTGAGGAGGGAAGGAATGATGGAGGGAATAGAAAGTGAATAAAAAAACAGATACAGATTCATATACAGACCATGTTGAGCCAGAAAGTCCTGCCACATAAGTAGCACAGTCCAGCACTCCAGACTCATACAGAGCCTTCATCACCCCAGAGAAGCCCACCATGGCTCGGAAACCTCCTCCTGATCCCACTATAGCGATGGTGGGAACCTGGACACAGCCAAGACATGGTGAATAATTAATACAAAATTACAGTTAGAGATAAGGTAATGTATCCAATGCGTAACGTATTTTGTATGGGAATGTATAC
>CM040988.1:17541927-17569967 GCA_022985145.1 Pangasius djambal
TGTTATGTTCATGTTTATGTTCATAAACTTTTTATTTAATAAAATATGTTTTCATAGTTTGTGTTGTCCCTTATTATCAATGCAAAATGGTCACTAACTAAAGAGGATTTATGCTGATATTGCCCAAAAACCCTATTTTCTTCAGGCGTTTCCAAACTTTTGGAGGGCAGTGTATGTACAAACACACTTTACATGTATCTATTGTGTATGTGGGTGTACATGTGTGTATATGTCAATTCTATGGATAAGAAAGCACTTTTCACAGTATGCAAGTTCCAAAAATGTAGAAAGTGGGATGATTTGTACATTTTGCCCAGTTGGAGAGACACATTTATAAGTGACTAGAGCTCACCTCCTTCTGTGAGGTGGGCAGGAAGCGTGGGTTTTCCATGTTAAGGAATTTTTTGATGCCCAGCATGACTCTGTCCCTACGCCTCTCCCTGAACAGCTTCTCCTGATCACACAGGGCCATACTGAAACGCAGGTCAGTGGACGAACTACAGCAAGAAAAATCGGTTGTTAATAACACCGACACAGCAAGCTCAAAGAATTTTATACAAAGACACACTTTTCTGAGAAGACTGATGTACTTACCAGACTTCCAGTGACATCTCCAGGTGCACCTTTGTAGTCTGGTGATATAAAATAATATTAATGTCTTACTATGCCAAGACTACCTTCTGGATTTGTATGCAGTACTGGCAGTAAGAAAATGTGTTGTGTATTAATTATTCCTCCTTCACAGGTCAGGTCGCAGAGACAAGTGGAAAAAGAGCAGGAAATAAAAAAAAATCAGTTTGCTCGGGGTAAATCCCCTCACTGATGTCATTAACATGGCTTATGATTCCCTTCCCTAACTTATCTTCATTACCTACTGGATGTGACCCTCATAGCACTAGTGAAAAACTAATCAAGCAAACTTCACACACAACAACATGTCTAACTACACTTGCAATAAGTTGAAAATTCTGTATATGTAATTTTTGGCCAAGCTATTGCTTAACTGTATCACACCCACCAGAAGAAAGATCTTATGCGGAAAAGATTTCATAAACCACCAGTCTGGCCCCAAAACTTCAGACTCATACTTCATACTGTAGAATGTGTTATTACTCCACATTCTTTTCCAATGTTTCGCAACATTCTTATGTCAGCCACCTCTAAATGTTAATGTCAGGATTATTGTGTTATTTAATCACTCAGCACAGTAAAGAAGCTACATTCAGATATGCCCATGTACAGACACGAGCTATTAGTGCTGTTAATCCTGATTTAGACTTCACACAACATTTGTAATCAAAGCATGAGAGATTAAATGGTCACATTCAATATTTTCATGCTCCTTTTTTTTAATGCTTCTTCAAAGCAAACTAACATTTCTTCTCCACCCTGAATGAACAGTTTGGCCAAAAAAAAAAAAATTAAATAAGTCACAGCACAACATTCTGTCTCTAAAATGGATATTGTATCTCTGGGATGTCCTTTTGTACATTTTTATAGACAACATTAAGTGAAGTCAGAAGGCACATTAGCAAGTCAGATCGAGAGGGTGAAGAACTCAACATGTTTAAGTTTGAGGTGTCATGATTTAGTCATGCAGTTCAGTTATAGATTCAGTGCCAAAACAAAGAGGCAAACGTCAGACACCAACCATATCTGTTGACTGACTACAGTTGGGGGAAATTGCCTAATAATCATCCTTATTCACTCCCCACACAGTACTGCTATTCCACTTTAAACATTACAATCTGAGCCATTAATACTCGTTAGCCTACCTTGCCAATAGACAGAGTCACCATCTCTGGCTGTCCTACTTTCAGGTTGTTGACTGAATATGTAGCTGTGCCCAGTGTCTCATCCATGACATAGTTGGCATCCATTAAAGTCATCTAAAAGGTAAGAAAGGAGAGTGTGATGACAAAGGAAGATCAGTGCTAGTCACTTAAATCATTGCTAATCCACATGACTGGTGATTCAGTCACTGGATGGCGTATATGAAAAGAGGAAAACACGACAGGGTGTGCTGTTATATGAAAATAACAAATGTTGGGGTGGTGTGATGAAGCCCAGGCTGAAAGTGAGTGCCATGACCACAGAAAAAAGTTTTATTTCTGTCATATTACAGCAATTTTCCAACAGTTACACATTTTTATTTATGAAAGAACATCATATTGTGTATCCATTTAATAACATTTAATGTTATATATTTTATTCATTCATTAAAAATCTGTTTATTATTAGCCCCACACAATTACAGGAAATTAATCAACACCGTGGTATAAAGTTGGGTAGTATTAGGTCTAATTATTAAAATCTGGTGATATTTTCAGTAATGAATTTCTCACCTCCAGCACATTGTCCTGTTGGGGGTCCAGAAGGAACTCGAAAGTTTCGTTCCACTTTGGATTGATATCATTGTCTATGTGACGCGTTCTTTTTCTCGACTCAGGAGCAGTTGGGATTGACAGCTCCACATACGGGTCTGGCGTGTCCACTGTGCACAAACACATACACATGTATGCTTCATCATACGCAACATTTTGCTGTAACAACTGGAGCTAACAAAACAAAGTTCATACTCACGCAAGTCCCCAAGCGTGCCTTTAGTGACATTTTCCGCTCTCACCACAGTCACTCGGAACCTGTGAGAATATTGATGTTCAACCTGATGACACAAAACACTCATATCAGTGACTAATAAGTGACACAAGGGACAATCAGATAGGAGTAACCACCCAAGAGAAACAGCCGATGTTCTGTTTGCGCTCATGCAGTTGAGAAAAGAAATGAACTGGACTTTTATAGACCTGGAAAGGATTTTTATATACATATCAACATCTGGGTTTGTAAATGTGAACCAATCCCATACTTTCTCCAATTCCGCAATAAACTGATACAGTAATGTTAATGCAGTCTGGAGAAAATGTTGAATGATGTGCAATGCAGATATGAGTCATATTTCATCCAGTGAACCGTGGCAAAAAAAAAAATTTTTGTTCTTTGATACAGTATGAATAACATCGCATTTCCTGTAAAATAATCGATACAAAAAAAATACTGCCTCCAAAATCTGAGGCTGAACTTACTATAATGTACTGATAAGGATCTATGGAGGACATCCTGCCAGCAATGTAAGTTTCACCGTGGGAAAACACATTTATATGTCAGGAAAGGCTTCTGTTTGTCTTGGGCGGCATCTGTTATCTAAAGAGAAAAATGTGGTAACTGTCAAAGAGGATCTTCAGAATCAATAAAATTGTAATAAAAAGCTAATAAACGTACACCATTGAACTTCTGCATCTAACATCACACAGAGCTCAGATGTTTTGTCTATAACTGCATTCCCAGAGGTCTAAGTGTGATGTACCAGTACATCTGAGTAGGCCTCCAGCTTGTTATCTCAGGAAAACATCATGTTTTTTCAACATCTCAAATTAATAATGTCATTATCTCAGCGAGACAAAGTTTGTTGTGTTGAAATCTTGAGAAATGTATTGTGTTATCTCAGGAAAACATTTGTGGTTTTGTGATAATGACATGGATAGAGATCACAAAAACTTATTACAAGAAGTACAGTAAAATATAAAATATGTGGAGTGAGAGAAGTAAATAAAATATATAGAAACCAAGACCTTTTAGGGCTTCTGTACTCCGTCTATCTATCTATCTATCTATCTATCTATCTATCTATCTATCTATCTTTATGTCTATCTGTCTATCTGTTGGTTGTTTTTTCACTATGATTATTATGAGAACATCAGGATCAGTCATGCATAGCTGTTTCTTGAAAAAAAAAAAGCCATTTTTAATTTTTTTATTTATTAATTTTTTATTATTTTTCCTTCTTGGAGTGGACTGTAGGTGCTGCAGGAGCAGCTACAGTTTATGCCCTTCAATAAGTCGCCTGTACAATAAAGACATGAAATTCTCGCGCATGCGTGTTTCCACCAACATCGGGAATCAGTCGGTTAATTTTCTGGATTTTTACTTTCATGTTAATAGAAATGTTCAAACAATGCAAATCTGACATCTCCGAGAAACCAAACAAACTTCCAACTAAACAAAGGTGTTCTTTAAGTATTTTAATTAGCACCACAGCTTACAAACTTTACTTAGCTGAGGTAAAGTTTTAATCCTGCTGAAAAAAGTTACATTAAAATGAATAGAGAGCTTTCTGTTCGGCTTACCTTTGCCGCAGTGCAGAAGCATATCCTAAAATGCAGCCCACTGAGCAGGAGAGAAAGACGAGAATCTGTGACTCAGCCAACCTCCTGAAGCCCCGCCCACTATGGAAAGCCAATGGGTGCACAAGCACACTAACTTTATTACTACAGGTTATAAAAAGACTTATTTCTAGTTTTAGTCATCTGAAGAAAATTTCCTTCGAATTGAATCAGTTTTTAGTCATATCATGTTCTTTACATTGTACTTCCTTTGTCACTTAGTAACATTACACCTTATTTTAGTATACTTTATTATAATACTTTGTCTTGTCTACACTACATTTTTGGCATTTGGCAGACACACTTATCCAGAGCAACTTACAATCTCATTTATACAACTGAGCAGTTGAGGGCCTTACTTAAGGGCCCAGCAGTGGCAGCCTGGCAGCTGGATTTGAGCTCTCAACCTTCCAATCAGGAATCCAACATCTTAACCACTGAGCTACCACTTCCCACTACAGTAGAGGTGTAATGATAGGAGGATTTGGATCAATGCATCTATTTAAAAGGCAAAGATTGAAATGAGTCGAGGCAACAATCATAAACTGATTATTATTGATTATAATTATTATTATTATCAAAAAGGATCGACAACTGATGTGTAAAAAAAAAAAATCTTATCTTTAATCTGTTGTGTAAATAGGTTAACAAGGTGATCTGCCCATAACTGTGATACTTAAAATAGGTAGTAATGGTAGGTAATAGTAGGCCTAGCCCAGATTCTGGTCACATATCGATCAGAGGCTACTAAATTGAATCATATTGTATGATATCATAGCAGATTCAGTGGTATAGTCAAATATTGAATCCTTGCCTTAGGAATCGAAATTGTATCATATCATAGCAGATTCAGTGAGTGGTATTATCAAATATCGAATCCTTTCCATTATGAGTCAAAATTATCGTTTTGAGGCAGATTCAGTGGTATTGTCTAATATTGAATTGTTGCCTTAAGAATTAAAAGCATATCATATCATGTGGAAGACTGAAATTTACACCCCTAGTTTATGCTACTCATATTCCCACAAAGTTTACCATACTCATATTCCCACATCATTTACCATACTCATATTCCCACATCATTTACCATACTCATATTCCCACATAGTTTACAATACTCATATTCCCACATCATTTACCATAATCTACACATGAACAAAGTGACTAGGAACTGGTTGGCATTACATAGAGCTTACACGTCGCATTACATGCGCCTTCTTGTGGGTAGTTTCTTTTAAAAATGAATAGATCAATACTAATCAAATAAAAGAAAGTTTTAAAGAGTTTAAAAAGTAGATCAATATTTTCAAACCAACTTTTAACTTTCCACTTACATGTGACTATTTTACACAATTTTTTAAAACTTCATATAGCCTATCACATGAATACATTCATATTCATATATCACTGTTATCATATATTAATCGACTAAAATTAGTATGGGCTGAGATGAGGGGCTCTGCACCAGTAATAGTTAATAATAATGATGTTGATGATGATGATGCGTATTAATGTATTCACAGAATTTCCACAGAGTGGCGCACATCGTCCAGTTTAATACAGAAACAGATTACTCCTATCGAACAGCGTGGAAACTTGGAAATCCTTCATGGTGACGAATTGACACTGTCGACATAAGAGAATTTTTGGGCTGATCTCATCTTAACCCAAGCACGTAAGCACTTTCTCTTCCGCGTATATAAGGGGTACAGGAGCACTGCGAAGAAAGCAGAAAGCTCCAGACACTAAGAGCACACACACTCACATACACACACACGTCTGAAATTGAGAAGGATAGACTCAATAGCTGAATAATTTCGAACAATCAATCAGTTGGAAATTTTTGGAATGAATAAGAACGTGATTTGCCTGGTCTTGCTTGGAGGCTTGATCTTTGTCTGCAATGGAGGTAAGTTCAACTTCACCTGAATTTAGTGCATTATATACACTAGTAGATACTAAAGTTTGAGTTCTTCTTCTTCTTCGTCTTCTATTTAATTTCCAAAAACAATACTTTTGCCCCATTTTTTTCTGAAACCATTCATTGCAGACGTCAATTAAAGAGTGTTTCATCTGTACAGGTGTTACAGCAGATCCCTGCTGCTCACAGCCCTGTCAGAACAGGGGTGTATGTGTATCTAAAGGTTTAGATGCCTATGAGTGTGACTGCACCAGGACGGGATACTACGGAGAGAACTGCACCACACGTAAGTCACACAACTCCAAGTGTCCAATCAGAAATCCACTTTACACTATGACGCTCATGATCCTAACATTCTCTCTTATTTTGTGCTTAGCGGAACTTTCCACGTGGATCAAGTCCATTCTGAAGCCAAGCCCAAACACAGTACACTACCTGCTGACTCACTGCGAATGGATATGGGACATCATTAATAATGTTTCATTTCTGAGGAACACTTTGATGCGCTACGTCCTCACATGTACGCTAAGTTACATTTTTTTTAAATAAATGAATATAATTTGTCCTGGATATTTTCAAATAAGTGTAGGACAATATAGATAAGGTTTTTATAATAGGGGTGGCTTAGTTTCTAAGGAGGTGAAAATAGGAAAAATAGGTTTATGTCAGGTTTTTTTTAAGTATGCAGTATTATATTGCATTCGGTCTCATTCTGGGCTTTACAGTTATCATTTTGTCAATCTACCAAACAATCCACCCTCTGGATTTTTATTTAAATCTTTCTTTTTTGGTAACAGTTTTCTTTTTTATTTACAGCAAGGTCATATTTGGTGGACAGTCCACCAACTTACAACGCTGATTATCACTACAAAAATTGGGAGGCGTACTCCAACACGTCCTACTACACTCGTTCACTGCCCCCATTGCCCAAACACTGTCCATCAACAGGCACCACGGCTCTTCCTGATGTCAAGCAGGTGGTGGAAAAAGTCCTCCTGAGACAGAAGTTCATCCCTGACCCACAGGGCACAAGCCTGATGTTTGCATTCTTTGCCCAACATTTCACCCACCAGTTCTTCAAGTCTGACTTTAAGAAAGGACCAGCCTTCACCAAAGGCCTGGGCCATGGAGTGAGTGCCATTTACATCCACATTTCTATTTTATTCATTTGGCACAAGACATTATCCAAAGTGACATTATTATTAGTTACTATATTTTTCTAAAGTAATTTTTCTAATTATTGTGTGGTGTTTCAGGTGGATTTAAGTCACATATATGGAGACAGTCTGGAGAGACAGCATAAACTGAGACTTTTCAAAGATGGAAAGCTGAAATATCAGGTAGGTTCTTAATCGAAATCATTTTGAACATCATCAGCAGTAAATCATAGTGAATGGACTTGTTTTATAATTCAAGGTTCTCAGTGAAAATGAGTTAGTCTTTCACATTTTAGTGTGAAACAGTGTATCTGACCTTAAGTGTGTTGTGTTCTCAGGTGTTGGACGGTGAGGTGTACCCCCCTCTGGTTAAAGACGTTCAGGTTGAGATGCACTACCCACCCCACATTCCTGAGGAGTTCCAATTTGCAGTGGGCCATGAGGTGTTCGGCCTGGTCCCTGGCCTCATGATGTATGCCACTATCTGGCTCAGAGAACACAACCGTGTGTGTGACATCCTGAAACAGGAGCATCCCGACTGGGACGATGAGCGTCTTTTCCAAACAACACGCCTTATACTGATTGGTGAGCAAACCTCCAGACTGCTTGTTGAATAGTTTAGACTGGGATTTTTCCAGCTACTTACATAACTCTTGGCAATCTAATTTTAGGGAAATTTAAAGGAATAAATCAGAAAAAAAATTCCATCTGATCTTATTGGCTCCATCCCTTTTACTCCTACTCCTACCCTACTAATGGTGTTTAGACCTCCATTTTCATTCATTTTATTGATATTTCTAACAACCAAGAAGAAGAAAACACATAATGGGCTTTTAAAAAAATATTATTATATTGCTGTAAAATCTAAAGAGGTAGAGAATGTGAGAATTAAAGCACATAATATTTGATCTCCTTTAGGTGAGACCATCAAAATCGTGATTGAGGACTACGTTCAGCACCTGAGCGGCTACCACCTCAAGCTTAAGTTCGACCCTGAACTCCTCTTCAGCGAGAGGTTCCAGTATCAGAACCGCATCGCATCTGAGTTCAACACGCTGTACCACTGGCACCCGCTGATGCCTGACACGTTTCAAATCCAGCACCAGGTCTATTCACACTCGCAGTTTCTCTTCAACACCTCCATAGTGGCACAGCACGGGATCAGCAAACTGGTGGAGTCTTTCAGCAAGCAACGGGCTGGCAGGGTCAGTATTTCATCATCTTAATCCCACTTTGTTAATTATAGTCATAGAAAATAAAAATAACTGTACTTATATAATACTTTTCAAACATTCACTGGAACAGGAGTGTTGAACTCCTTGGAATTGACATTGTCCACTCTGGCAGTAAGGGCCTCAAAATTGCAAACTGCACCTTTAGTAAATAACAGTATTATTATGTCAGGTAGAATTTGTTGAAACACAAGCTAGCAAGAAATTCAGAGCTATATTACCCTTCCACAGCCATTAAAAGCAAAATCAATTCCAAAATAAACAGGCAACTTATTGGTTCAGTTGAAATCCTTGTCTGACTTTATCTTATATATCTCCAGATCTCTGGTGGAAGGAATCTGCCTGCTGTAGTGCAAGTAATGGCTACCAAAATCCTGGAGCACAGCCGAGAGATGCGTTATCAGTCTTTTAATGCTTACAGGAAGCGTTTCAACATGCAGCCATACAGTTCCTTCGAAGAACTGGCAGGTGAGGCATTGATTTACACTTTTTTTTTTTAAACAAAGGCTATCCTGAATTAACAACCTTATAACATTTTATTTATGTTGTGATGCCGTTATAACATTGCATTAACACTTAGCTATTTCAGAGTTCATTATCACTGGTATAAATACTAGCATACATCCAGATTGAAATGGATTTATAAATATGTTTTAATCATAAATATTGAGAAACTGCTAGCTAGCTTGCACTGGCTTTTAAAAGCTAGCAATGAGAATCCTTGGAACATGTTAGCTAAATATAAATAGCTAGCTAGGCAGTAGCTCCAAGCTAGCAAATAAAGCATTACTAGCTTTACACTGAAGGACTGTCTTTGGAGTAGTTAATTATAAATAGCTAAATGACTAGTTATAACGATAGTTAGCTACTATCACGCTATAAAATGAAGCATAAAATAAAACAAAATATAAAATAAGCTGTGCCTAAAAGTTATCAACTATAGGTGGCTCTCTGGCTGACTCATTAGCGCAAAACCTGAACAACTGAATGAACATGAAATTTGAACTATAAAGCCAAACTGAAGTCTGCATCTCTGTACGGTGTGTTTTAGGAGATAAAGAGCTCGCAGCAGATCTGAAGAGCCTGTATGGAGATGTGAATTCTGTGGAGTTCTACACCGGCCTTCTGGTGGAGAAACCAAGGCACAATGCTGTGTTCGGAGAGACCATAGTCGAGATGGGCGCCCCCTATTCCCTCAAAGGGCTTATGGGAAATCCTATCTGCTCCCCTGAGTACTGGATGCCCAGCACGTTCGGTGGCAAAGTGGGATTCGAAATCGTAAACACGGCCTCTCTGAAGAAGCTCGTCTGCCTCAATGTTAAAGGACCATGCCCGATCGTGTCCTTCAAAGTACCCGAGGACAAAGTGACCAATTTAGCAAACATTAACTTGAATTCAACTCCTTCTGGCAAGGGTGGCATCAATCCCACTGTGTTACTGAAAGAACGGACTTCAGAGCTTTAAAAATGACAACGTACACCACTGTATGATTTCAAAAAGATTTTTTTTTTTTACAAAAGTATTTTTTAAATGTTTTTAGTCAGTTTTTATTTATGATATTATTTATTTAAATATTTATTTATTTATTTGTTGCAGTTCAAATGTAAAATATTTCAAAATACCGTATGTGTTTTTCAGAAATTATTGCTTAAATGACTGGATTCTTGTTTTGTAATTTTTAAATAAAAAAGTCACCTTATTTAAAAAAAAAATGCCATTTTGTTGCCAGTTATTCTATTACTATCTATTTTATTACTTTTTAACTATTCTGTTGAGGCTTATGTATTTACATCCATCAAATTCTAATCCAGGATGCGCTATACTTCCACAACAATAGCCAAAAATATTTACAAATCTCTCCAATATAAGTGGTGTGGGGTTAATCCTGTTTACTCACAAAGAGTGGGCGATGCTATTACTCAAAGGCCTGTGTTGATGCAGCTCTATAAACTGACCTATGAATTGCAATAATTCCTCACTGGAGCATTTGAGTAACATTGAAGGGCCTCTTTTTATGACGCAAAGCTAAAGTTGCAAAGTCATTGCATATAGTGACTCAAGCCATTAAAAATATAGAAACGGTTGCTGGGTTTATTTACGCTGAAAATAGATGTGGTCACAAAAACATATTTCGTAAAATCTTGCGGAAAAACTCCAGTATTTTTTGTAACCTAATCTCTGTCTGTCTGCATCTGTTGCTTATGTAGGGTTACCACAAACAAAAGATTCCCCTATTTGCTGACTGATTATATTTGGATTTCAGAGTGACTGTGTAGCTTTTTAGTAGGAATCCCAAGATACCAAGACAAGTTTCTGTGAATTTTCACTTACTGTGACTATAGTATCATATAGTTCTTCCGTAGTATTTAATGGTATCTCCCATTCAATCCTAACACAGATACAATACTAAAGTCACACTATGTGTTTTCTACAGAAAAAACAAACTCCAGTCTTTCCTACCTAAAGACTCGACACAAGACATGAAAGAGAATTTGCCCTGAAGTGACCAGATTCAAGAATTCATCATTATAAAAACAAAGCTGAATAAATACACACTTTGAACAAAGCCTTTTTGTTAGAAGTCAGAGAAGCAAAATGACCCACTTTTCCTGGGAAAAGCTATTATGCATTAACTTACTGGAATAGGAAAAGAAGAGGTCAGAGACATAGTTCTGTGCCAAAAGAGGAAACTGGTTATAGTGAATGAAAACAGTCATTGCCTTGCTGGAAATGGCTGGGAGGTTTTATTTTAGTTATGCTACATTTACCTGAGGATGGATTTAAACCTGCAGTTAATTTTCATTTAGATCCTTAAAGTGAAGTTTTAAAACAGCTAGCTTTTGAATATGAAAAATTGAAATACACCTACTTAAGCTGTTATATGTTCTTGAGAATACATAACAGTATATGACTTTGTGATACTACTTCTACTACTACTACTAATAATACTAATAATAATGGGTGGCTTGTGCAGGATAGTTTGAGCAGCTTTACATTTGTAACTTGTAATTTTTATAGCAGCCTACTGGCAACTTAATCTTCAGTAACTTAGTGTAGAACCCAAAGAAGTCTTTTTACAGTGTCCATATTTTTCCTCAGGGTAGCATATGCAATTATCACAACTTACTGCTTCTTTTACACTTTAAAAGAAGTCTATTCAACTTTAGTCTATTCAACTGTAATTAATTGTAACTCCATCAAATTAACATCAAACTACATCAAAAGGTCTTACAGTAATGGGTGAAATGAGTCCCTGTCAAACAATTATTCAAATTTGATCAGCCTATACATTTATACATTTAACTACCCATACATTAAATTAAATTATTAAATAAAATTCCTTTTGTGCTTTAAGTGCCTAATCGTTAGCATTTCCACCTCACAGCTCCAGGGTTTGCAGTTTGATCCTGAGCTCGAGTTGCTGTTTATGTGGAGTTTCACATGTTCTCCCTGTGTCATGTCGGTCTCCCCCGGTTTCCTCCCACCTCCCCAAAACATTGCAATAGGTGGATTGGTGATTCTAAATTGCCCCTAGATGTGAATGAGCGTGTGAATGTGTGTATGTATGGTGCCCACTGGTGTCCCATCCAGGGTGTATTCCTGCCTCACATCCAGTGTTTCTGGGATAGGCTCCGGATCCACTGTGACCCTGACCAGGCTAAAGCAGTCGTTTACAGTAGATAATGAGGATTAAGCACAAATCATGGTATCACATAAAATACAGTATAAAATACTGCATATTTAATGCCTACACATAAAAACCTGCTATGATCTTAACTGTAATAGTTTTTGTGCATTATCTTGCACATATCTATCGCGAATTCCTTTACATTTCAGAGTAATGTACCACACCATACAATACCAACATTAGAGTATAAATGGTATTTTGCATACATGCACATTTTTGTGCAATCATTTTATTTGCTTCTCACTCAGGAAGTCAGGTTTGTAATTGCACTTACGTAACACTATGTTATAATTATCATTAATTTAACATTTAATGCAATATAACTGCTGCATTTATGGGCCAGTATATTATAGTTAGACTGTTCCTTCAACTGTAATAGTAATGTGTAATGTAATATTTTACTGATCAAATATATCTTACAATAAATCCCTAAATTGGATCAAAGCCTCTGAGTGATTCCTTGCTTGCCTAATGTGAGAATATTTTATTAGAAATGTAAAAAGAAGTATATTTCACAGCTTGTCCATTTGCAGTTAGAGATTGATGACAGTCTGTCAAATTTCAGGAGGGACTCATAATACGTACACAATCAGATCAGCCCAAACAATAATCATCAAAGGAAGAGTACTTGAAAAAGGAAATGAAAGGTTCAAAGCCATTCATAGAAAATCTATGGTTAGTCACAGCTTATGAAAGCAGACACATTTTCGACTTTGCCTGTATGAAGACTGTAATTTAGACTGATTCAATAAGATTAACCCAAAGTTATTAGCTCTAATTAAAATTACAGTGCGTGACTTGTCCACACTGTATAATACTTGACATGCACAATCCTGCTTGTTATACTGTAAGATTCTACATTCTTTTAAAACCGACAGGATGCTAGTAGGAGGTGTAATCACAAAGCCTTTAATCATATGAACGAGCATGTTGAAACTGGCTGAGAGAGGAATAAAGAGCATCAGTTAGCTTCTAAGGGAAAGATGACTCCCCAGTCTGAGGAGTGGCCCATCAGCCAACTCAAGCTGCGTCACTCACGTGCCTTCTCAAGCATGCGTGCTACGCAAGCAGCTCAACAGTGCATTCATGCCTCCTGAAAAATTATGCACTGAAAACTGCTGGTTTAATCTGCTGTTAAAGGCTTAGAATTAGTTTCACCTCCAGTTTCGCCTCCTACACATTCACAAGCACTTCCCATGTAGTGACAGGCAAGTAGTAAAAACCATTTGCTCTTTTAAGTGAACTGGACAGCATTGCCACATCTAAGGTTTTTAAGCTACTTTTGAACTGCTGCTTTCTTTCTCCAGGTTGGGAGTTTTATGTGCACTAAATGTCTAACTAAAAGCACGTGTTAACGGCAAAGCGCTCATGTGCAACACCTGTTGATCCTGTTCTCAGCATCAGCTCAGTGTGTATTACTGAATGTATGTTGTGGTGTGTCAGTGATACTTTATTTATGACAATAAACAGTACTGTGCACATCTTAATGTTCTCTATGTGATTTCCAAAATGTCCGTGGTGTCTGCGATTCACCTTCATGTGCTATTGTGCCCTTCAGTTGATTGGCACCCCGTTCAGGCTGTCCCCTGCCCTGTGCCCCGAGTCCCCTGGGATAGGCTCCTGGGTACCCCGCATGTAGGATAAGCGGTACAGAGAATGGATAGATGGATGGATGGATATATATATAATATGATTTTGCTGCGAGAACTGTTTAGGGAAACTGCTTAAACATGCATTGTATTATACAACTTTTAATTTAAATTTAGATTTAGTTTTGTTTGAAGTTTTGTGTTTTGAACTGCTTTTGTCATGCTGAACTGGCAAACCCTGGAACTGGGTGGATCCATTTGCAGGCATGACCAAATTACATTTTATTCATTCACACACAAAAATGTTTTTTTTATTTTTAAAATACAGACTTATTGAGTAATTTTATGAAAATGTTTAAATATAGATGGCATTACTGAGCTAAAATTTATTTTCTGAATAATATTTTGTGATTTTTTTGTATCAACCCATAAATCAATGATATTATCCTTAGATGGACAAGTTGATTAACTGGATTAATTCGGTAGAAAGATGCTGTGAGAAAGCGCCCGGCCTTGTCAGAGATTATACAAATGCCTGTGTCGCCCCAGCCCTGTTCCCCAAGTAACATGTGCATGCAGGTTTTTTTGCCTGAAGTAAATTGACTGCTCTTGTTTTATTGGTTTCTAACTTAAAAACTTTAAAATTTAAATTTATACACATTCAGTTAACAAAGGCTTTTAAACAAAGCAATTTATAATGAGAGAAAGTCCAACTCAACCACAGACCCAATAAAAGAGCAAAATCCAATCCAAGTGTGCAGAAGTTAAAGCTGAATGCAATCCAAGAATTCAAAGATTTGTTCAGGCTTGTGCTAAAGTAGGTGCTTAAACAGAAATTGACACCCATTCAGATTGCTGAAATTACCGGCATGCAGTTCACACCCCTGATGTCACCAGGCTTTTCTTGAGTTTTTCCAATTGTATCTAGACTATATCTTCAAAAAAAGTGACTATAAGCCTGAAAAATGTAGGGAATAGGAAATGTGGACTGATAGATTTGAACATTTTTACATTTTACTGAAATATAATGTAACAAAAAGCAATAAATAAAGTAGCACTATTACAATACAAATACAAAATATTCAAATAAAAAAAATCTGTTAGTAGTCTAATATATTAAAAATATATTGAAGTTGAGAGTAATGAATCATCTTAGATAATTATATCAAATTTTGATGTTTTCACGTCTCAATTCAGCTCAGTCTGACTCACACAAATTATAATGCCAGCCAATAAAATAGCTTAGATACCATAGTAACTTACAACAGATAATAATACTGAAAGTAGCTCAAAGTAAGAAAAGCTCCATTTTTGAACTCTTAGTGCTGACCACTAATATACGATGTAAAAATGCAGCATTAGTACATTCATGGATACCGTTTTGTGCACTCAATTAAAGCTATTAAATATATTATATTATAAAAGACTTTGGCTACCGTTGAGAGTTACAGCAGAGGTGTATATAATTTGCTCAATTATTTATTGCATAAAGTCATATATGTATCACTACTGGAGTGAATATATATCAAAATAGAATCACACATAACTGAGACCCAGTTCTGATTTCTGCAAACTCTGTCTCACATGGACAGGTCCAAACCAAGCAAATAGAGCTGAGAAGCAAAACAGATGCCAATGGAGTGGCTAAAATCAAAGTGCCAGAGCAACACACACCACAACACAACACATACGCTCCCACACACGACACACCACACCTCCCTGCAAGATTCCCACCAGGAAAGTCACTGCTGAGTAACCAACTCCGTCATTCTGAAATCCTCTTGTTTACACCGTATTTCCTGTTAGGTTTATGCCCTCCATAGTGAGAACCTGAACATGTCTGGGGTCAACAGCCATTCACTGTTACTTTTTTGACTGACTGAGTGACTGATCTCTTGAAGTGTACCATGGCATTGATGTAGGTATACAGTACATCTAAAATCTGGAGCAGCAATTTATCAATAAAGAGAACAAGAGTAGAAAAAAAAAAACAACAACAACAAATGATCATTTCCCCCAGGAATATTAAATATTCTATAGCACACTGTGGTCTATGCTCAGTGGAAGTGGTCTTTGTGACAAAAAAAGCTCCTTAATATTCAGAGACAATCAAGGCATATCAAGGGGCATTCTCTGATATATTATTGCAGTGCATGAGAATTGTTCTTGATGTGCAGGTGTTCATAGGCATTCATTTATTCATTCATCTTTAGTAACTGATTTATCGGAAGCTTATCCTAAGAGCACTGGGCGCAAGGTGTGAATACATCCTGAATGTTTAGACAGGGCACTATACACACCCATAAGCAGTCTCATTCACATACTCATAAACACTTATTCATATCTAGTAGCAATGTAGAGTAGCCAAACCACCTTTTTTGGGAAGTATGAGGAAACCAGAGACCCCGGAAGACACCCAATGAGAACATGAGAAACCCACATAGACAGTAACCCGAGGTCAGGATCAACTCAGGGACTCTGGCACTATGAGATGGCAAAATTACCCACTGTGCCATGTGCTGTCCAGGAATGCATGCATTTATTTAAAATCTACATGTGCCCCCATTTTGTGCAAAACAAATTATGGTCAGTGTGAAGAGACCTTAAGTCAGAACCCTAAGCAACACCTCCATCACTTCAGGTTCTGATTGTGTTCTGCTGTACTGCCATGCCAAGCTCCTGAATAGTCAACAGGCAACAAAGAACAGTTTGTTTGTACTGTAGGTGATTACATAGGTATGTCTCACTGTTAAAACATTAATCAGAACAGTGACAGTTTGTCACCTTCCCATTGGTAACATTACTATGTGGCAGCCAGTGTGAGTCAAACTGCGAGTCAGAGTAGAACAGGTAAGTTATAAAACACTTTGTATGTGCTGTTATAGGAAAATAAACAGTGATGGAGTGGTAAGCTAAGCACAAAGTTATTGTTTTCCTGTAACAGCACATCCCACAGTTTTTATTCCTCTTTGCCTCTTATTCCTCTTATTTGCCAACAACTATGATTTTTTTGTATTTGTTAAAAAAAGACACACCATGCTATTTAATCATTTATATTTACATTTAATTTTGTTAAACTTCTGTGAAATAAGATCTGTTATAGCAGCTATAAACAGTCATTTCCTCAGTCATTCATACCTATCCCCTACTCACCACAACCTCCACACTACCTCACCTTCCTCCATAGCTTTCAGCACCCTATCAATCCTTCCAGATAATGACTCCTTTTTCTCTCTACCTCTTGAATTAGCCAACAACACTTTCATCTTTTCACTTTCTTCATCCATGGACCTCCTCTGTCATCTATCTTCCAAACCCAGGAAGCATTTTTCCTGGCACTTTGGCTATTGAATGTGTTGCACAGCAATCTGGGAGAATCAAGAGCAGAGGAAATCACAACTTGATACTGATCTCCTCTCATACTGCTCTCTGCTATCTAAGTTCTCAACTGATATGACAGCTACTAAGAGCTCCTTCTACAAGGGAAATCTGAAAGGCTCTGCACATGATCCTAGCTCCACAAAATCTTTTCTTCACTTCTTAACCCCATACCTTCTTTGATGAGAAGATTGGTAGAATGCTACCTCTATTCCTACACTACATGTTTAGTCTTCACCTCTTCCTTCTTTAATAAATCTTTCTTCTCTTTTGACAGAAGAGATCCTGCAAATTATCTTGTCCTGCAATCCCACCACCTGCTGCTGGATTCTATCCAATCATTAATGGATAGGATCCACCCAGTTATTCCCACCCTGAAGAAACCCACTCTGGACACCTCAGACATCAGCAACTACCAACCGGTGTCACTTCTCTCTCTTCCTTCTAAAATTTTTGAATGCACTGTGTATAATTATTTGTCTCTATAACTTACCCAGAATAACCTCTAAGATACTAACCAGTCTGTCTTCAAAGCACCACACTCCACAGAAACTACCTTCATGGACATTAGTGGGAAGCTTCACGCCACTAGATCAGCCAAACTGTCTTCAGTCTTCATCATCCTTGACCTTTCAGTAGCCTTCAACAAAGTCAATCACAAGTCCATCCTGTCCATCCTGTCCATCCTCGTTAATCCATGTTACAGCATGGCAACGGTTAGCTTCTTACCTGGAGGGATGTTCATATCAGGTAACATGAAGGGGATCCACATCTGCTCCATGCAGACTCTCAACTCATGTTCCACAAGTCTCAGTGCTGGGTCCTCTTCTGTTCTACCTCTATACTCTTGTTGAGGTTATATCCTCATATAGGCTTTCATACCACTGCAATTCTGATAACACTCTTTTTCTTTCTAAAACCCTTGAACGAACTGTCTACAATCAACTGTCTCTTTATCTCTCACAGATCAACCTCTAGGATCCTAACCGGTCTGGCTTCAAACTGGCACACTCCACAGAGTCTGCCCTTTTGGCCATCACTGAGAAGCTGCATGCTACTAGATCAGCCAAACTGTCTTCAGTCCTCATCTTCTTGACCTTTCAGCAGCGTTTGACACAGTGAACCACAAGACTCTCTTGTCCACCCTCATGAATCTCGGAATTCATGGGGCAGCATGGCAATGGTTTGCTTCCTACCTGGAAGGTTGGTTATATCAGGTGACTTGGAGGGGATCCACACCTGCTCCCCACAGACTCTCCACAGGTGTCCCACAATGCTCAGTACTAGGCTCACAATGCTCAGACCATCCGCTATGCAGATGACACTCAACTCATCCTCTTCTTCCCTCCCTCAGACACTCACGTTTCTGCTCAGATATCAGCATGTCCAGACATCTTATCATGGATGACAGCTTATCAGCTGAAACTTAGTATCAGCAAAACTGAACTGCTGTTCATCCCAGGTGATTCATCCCCATATCAGGATCTCCCTGGACAACTCTCTGATCTCGCCTTTGGTTACTGCATGCAACCTTGGGGTAACCATGGACAATCAGCTGTCCTTTTCCTCTCACATTACTAATCTGACATGGTCATGCCAAGTTCTCCTTTATAACATCAGAAGGATTCGTCCATTTCTTTTCATACAGGCCAGACAGGTGCTTGCTCAGTCCCTTGTCATTTCGAGACCGGACTACTGCAACTCACTCCTGGCAGGTCTGCTTCTGAGCGCCATTCATCCTCTGCAACTGATCCAGAATGCAGCTGCACGACTGGTTTTCAACCGTCCTAAGTTCTCCCACACCACCCCATTGCTACGCTACCTCCACTGGCTTCCTGTAGCTGCCCGTGTTAGATTTAAAACACTGATGCTTGACTACAAAGCCAAAAATGGACCAGCACCCACTTATCTCAAAGCACTTATTACATCCTGCATGCCTCTATGCTCTAATGTCTGAGCACTTGTTACTATATTACCTCTCCACCAGAGTTTTTGGACTGATGGTATTCTTAGTTTGTGACTTAGCGAATCACTATCATTATGTATTTATTGATAGAGTCTTCAAAGCACCTTTGTAAGTTGGTCTGGATAAGGGCGTCTGCCAAATGCCATAAATGTAAATGTCAAACACTCAAGTCATCCTCTCCTTTCCTCCCTCAGACACTCATGTTTCTGCATGTATGTCAACATGTCTGGCAGACATCTCATCATGGATGGCAACTCATCAGCTGAAACTAAATCCCAGCAAGCCTGAGCTGCTATACATCCCTAGAGATGTATAGCATCCCCTTTTCAATATCTTGTGAACTCCCTGGGCAACTTTCAAATTTCTGCAAGCAACCTTGGGGTAGTCCTGGATAACCAAGCATCCTTCTCATCTCACATTGCTAAACTGACTTGCACATGCAAGTTACTCCTTTACAACATCAGAACCTGGCCATTTCTATCCACAGTAGCCACTCAGGTACTTGTTCACTTGTCCTTTTGAGACGGGAATGCTGCAACTTGCTCCTGGCAGGTCTGCCTCATGGCACATTTGTTTTCAACCTCTCCAAATTCTCCCACACTACCTCACTGTTATGCACCCTCCCTTGGCTTCCTGTCACTGTCTGCATCAGATTTAAAACACTGATGCTTGCCTACAAAGCCAAAAATGGACCAGTACCCACCTACTTTAAAGCACTTATCACACCCCGCTCTGCACAATAGTCCCTCTGAGCCTTTGGCACTGCCCAATTGGACCCACCATCTCTTAGGGTACAAGGCTTCCATTAAGGCTGTTCTCTGTCCTGGTACCCAGGTGGTATAATGAACTTCTCATGACTGTCTGAACAACTCAGTCACTGCTTGTCTTCAGATGAAGACTAAACCCCTGACTCTTCATCAAACACTTAAATTAGAACTTTAATAATTTAAATAAATTCCTTGTCTGGTGTTTTTTCTTACTGTACTAACCTCCCCAACAGGGTTTTTAGACTGATGGTACTCAACTAGTGAACTAGTCCGTCAACAAGTGAACTAGCTGGAGGATGTGTTTTTGATAGAGTCTACTGAGCACTTTTGTAAATCGCTCTGGATAAGGGTGTCTGCTAAATTCCATAAAAGTAAATGTCCTTGTTGTCTCTTGAAGTTAATAAGATAGAAAAACTGCAACTTGTTTCAGTGACACTGGGATACACAAAGTAATCTGTGTTCTTTGGAAGAAAAATGAAAGGAACAGCTTTACCTGACTGCAACAAAGTGCTAACACCGGGGATTCCATAAATGTTAAATAAATGTCTTCTTACAGAAAACTTCACCATATCAACAATTATACATTTTGTCTATAATTATATGGAGCTTCCCCTATAAAACCTGTGATTTGCCTTGCAGGTGGTACTACTGCCAGAGTGCTGTTATAGAAAACACCTTCTAACCAATCAGATATGTGAATTCAATGGTGTTGTGTAAACTTTAAAAATCGACTCACAGGAATGAAGTTTTCAGTAAAAAAAAGTGTATCATAAAATGTTAGATTTTATCACATCACTCATATCTTATCTACACTGCATTAGCTCCAGTAACATTTTGCACTGACTATAAAATACTACTAATGACCTATAAAGCACTGAATGGTCTTGCACTGCAGTCCCTGAGCAAAGTTGTAGTTATTTCTTTTATCTGCCATGCCAGCTTCAACCAAAAAGTACAGACTCTTTATTAGTACCTAGAATAATGAAGATTGGAGCAGGGGGTAGAGCCCTTTCCTACAAAGCCCTCCAGTTATGCAACGGTCTTCCAATTAGTGTAGTCTTCGTAAAAATCGTAAAAATCGTAAAAAGCATAAAACGGTTTATTGGGCACTGTGCAGTATACCCTTACAGCTGCAATCTGAGTTGACTTCCATTTATCTAGCAATCCTCTGCAAAGAGCAGAAAGGAATTTTAATTTCTAACCTTGGTAAAAGTGTCAAAGGCACGGTATAGTATGTCTAGTCAAAACCCACTTGACTTGTGGTTGCACACGGTTTAGGGGCACATTCAATTTGTATATTTGTGGAGAATTTTTCTGGGCAATACACTTGCAGGTTTTATCTTGGCCAGTGATCAGAGTTTCAGTTAAATCAGAAGCAGAAATGAAAGAAGCAAGTACTGGTGCTTTTCAGAGAAGGACAAAGGAGGAACATGCTGTCCATATTCAAACATTGTTGCAAAATCCAAGGTCCACTGTTGTGGTGTGAAAAGACAGTGTGTCTTGACTGAAAGTATTTTAAATGTTTTAATGTTATGTCTGGCCACCCACTAGAATTGTTGAATGAGCTTTTTGAAGGAATCATTCCTCTTGAACTAGCTCTTATGCTTGAATATATTCATACAGAAGAAATATTTAGACATTACTTGAGATTAATAAATCAAGTATGTATTTCCCTTTCAAGTGGTCAGTTAAAACTAACAGCCCAAAATCATTGCCTCCTGGTTTTACCACTAGGAAGAGCATTGGTGGAAACACCCATGAAAACTGGGTCCTAATAAGAGTCCTTCAATTTCTTATTGGCCCCAATATACCAATTGGTAAACATGCATGGTTAATACTAATGGACCTAAAAGAAATTGTGGAATCGATTATTTCCCCAGTACACACACAGGAGTCCCTTTGCTATCTTGAAACCAGAAAATCTGGGCACAGACAAGCATCATTTTTTTGGAGTGTTACATTTACATTGACATTTACGGCATTTGGCAGACACCCTTATCCAGAGCAACTTACAATAGTGCTTTGAAGTCTATCAAAAATACATTCTGATATTGGCTCACTAGGTCACAAACTAGGAGACAAGCACACACTTTTACAATAGACAAGAAGGACTCATACATTTTTTTGGTAAGTGCTAACTTAAGTACTTTATGAAGAGGTAAGTCTTTAGATGTCGTTTGAAGACTGCCAGTGACCCAGCTGTTCAGACATCTAGGGGAAGTTCATTCCACCACCTTGGTGCCAGAACAGAGAAGAGTCTCGATGCATGCCTTCCTTGTACCCTGAGAGATGGTGGGACCTGTTGAGCAGTGCTAGAGGATCAGAGGGAGCATGATGCCGTGTGAGGTGTGATAAGTGCTTTGAGATAAGTGGGTGCTGGTCCGTTTTTGGCTTTGTAGGCAAGCATCAGTGTTTTAAATCTGATGCGGGCAGCTACAGGAAGCCAGTGGAGGGAGCGTAGCAATGGGGTGGTGTGGGAAAATTTAAGAAGGTTGAAAACCAATCGTGCAGCTGCATTTTGGATCAGTTGCAGAGGACAAATGGCACTCAGAGGCAGACCAGCATGGAGTGAGTTGCAGTAGTCCAGTCTTGAAATGACAAGGGACTGAACAAGCACCTGTGTGACCTGAGTGGAAAGAAATGGACGAATTCTTCTGATGTTATAAAGGAGAAATCGACATGAGTGTGTCAGATTAGCAATGTGAGAGGAAAAGGAGAGTTGATTGTCCATGGTTACCCCAAGGTTGCATGCAGTAACCAAAGGTGAGATCAGAGAATTGTCTAGGGAGATTGCAAGATCCTGAGATGGGGATGAATCACCTGGAATGAAGAGCAGTTCAGTTTTGGTGGGATTAAGTTTCAGCTGATGAGCTGTCATCCATGATGAGATGTCGGCCAGACATGCTGATATCCAAGCAGAAACATGAGTGTCTGAGGGAGGGAAGGAGAGGATGAGTATCATGAGTGTCATATGCATAGCAGTGGTATGAAAACCCATGGAGGTTGTTCTTGGAGGTTGTTTGTGAGAGATAGCAAGACAGCTGATTGTAGATGGTTCGTTCAAAGGTTTTAGAAAGAAAAGAGAGAAGTGATACCGGTCGGTAGTTGCTGATGTCAGAGGGATCTAGAGTGGGTTTCTTCAGGATGGGAATAACCCTTGCTCTCTTGAATGAGGTTGGTACATGACCAGATGTTATGGAGCCATTGATGATAGTAGTGATGAAGGGGAGGAGATCTTGAGAGATGGTCTGGAGCATTGTGGAAGGGATTGGATCCAATGAGCGGGTGGTAGGATTGCAGGATAAGATGATTTGCAGGATCTCTTCTGTTGTTAGTTTAGAAAACTGTGTCAGCGAATGAGAAGGAGAATCCTCAGTGTGTAGTGTAGGAGTAGGGGTAGAAGTGAATGTCTGGCAGATTTTTTCAATCTTCTCATCATAAAAAGTGGCAAAGTCTTCAGCAGTCAGGGAGGATGGAGCAGGAGGACCCGGTGGGTTGAGTAGTGAAGAAAAGCTGTGGAGCTTGCAAGGATCTTGTGCAGAGGATTCCAGCTTTTCTTTGTAGAAGGCAGTCTTAGCAGAAGTCACTTCAGATGAAAATTTGGACAGGAGAGCACGGTAAGAGACAAGATCTGTGTCGAGTTGCGATTTCTTCCACTTCCTCTCTGCTGTTCTTAATTCTCTCTGATTACTGCGTAACACATCCAATAGCCAAGGAGCAGGGCAGGAAATCTTCCTGGGTTTAGAAGATTGAGGACAGTGGAGGTCCATGGATGAGGAAAGTGAGGAGAGGAAAGTGTCAGTGGCTAGCTCCACTGGTAGGGAGGAAAAGAAGTCAGGGACAGGAAGGGATGATAGGGTGCAGGAAGCTAAAGAGGAAGGAGAGATAGAGTGGAGTGCAGTTGCTGAAGACAAAGTCCAGGGTGTTTCCTCCTTTATGTGTAGGGGGACAGCTGTTGAAAGTTAAGGAAAAGGAATGCAGAAGAGAGAGAAGGCAAGAGGACTGGAGCTTGTTAGCAGGGAGGTTGAAATCTCCGAGGACAGTAAGAGGGGTGCTGTGAGTAGGGAAAAGACTGAGGAGCATGTCCATTTCTTCAAGGAAGACCCCTAGGGGACCAGGAGGGCGGTAGATGACAACGATGAGAAGGTTGACTTGAGAGTTAACAGTAACTACATGGAATTCAAAGGACGAGATGTTGAGATGAGACAGGGAGAGCGGTCACAACGGCTCCGAGACAGCAAACCTGTACCACCACCCCTGCTAGCTTCTCGTGGAGTGTGCGAGAAAGCATAAGCAGAGGATAAGGCAGCCAGTGTAGCTGAGTTCTGTGGAGAGATCCAGGTCTCAGTTAGTACCAAAAAGTCAAGAGAGTAATGGGAAGCTAAAGCTGAGATGAAATCAGCTTTCTTTACAGCAGACTGGCAGTTCCAGAGCCCACCTACCACCGCTGTTTGAGATTGAGACAACAGAGGAGGGTTGATGAGGTTACTGGTAGTGTGGCCTCTGGCTTGTGCATGAAATCTTCTGGGTCTGTGAGAGGCAGCAACAAAGATTGGTTTGAGGCACATGTCTGCAGCTTAGTCAGGAGTGGGGTTAGTGAAAATAAAACTGGGAGGGAACTTGTAGCACTTAACTAAGCAAGAATATACACCATTAAACTTGACACTTTCTAAATGAGTGTGTCTAACTGTTGCAAATTATGTTTCTGACGATAACCTTCAATATATCTTAGTAAGCCCTGCCCACAATTCACACCTTAAGGAGAGAACTAATTAGCATAGACTAACAGACACTTCCAAACAACACAACAGAATCAACAATAATATACATTACAACAATACAACAATTCAACAATACAACAATTCTAGTGACGAGAATCTAGATCCAACTGAGTCAAGTAGATAGTACACACAGTCAGAAACCTACCTTACCAGTAGAGAATAAATTCAAGATAGAACAACTTAAAGCACACAGACACTTACAGACACTTGACAGAGGCCATTGGTCCCTTAGTGGCAATGTGGACAATGTGCTTTGAGGCAAAGCACAGTTTTTTTTTAAACTTGTAGTCCAGCATACTCCTAAACATCTTACAGACTCTTTCGGTGAAGCATCAGTTCTTGAGGACTCATCATTTACATGCATGTGATTCTGGATGACCACTATATATGCAAGCTAGTCTTGCCTTCTGGGATTCCAGATAAATGTCATAACTTAGAGTTAATTATCAGAGACAAAGATTCAGGGAAACTTTTCAATGTACTACAAGGATGCTGATTTTGGGGATTTTTTTCCCCCCTTAACCACAATATCAGACATTAAAGACAAAAACTGAGCCTTTATATATAACTTTACCTGAAAGTGATCCCTCAGGAATTGTCTCCACACCATCAGATGCCTCTTCTAGTTCCTCATTTTTTCGCTTCATCAGCTGAAAGAGTACTCCTGTCTTCTCCAGAGCACTGTGAGTGATCACAGCAGTGGCCATCACATTTTGGAATTCCCGAGTTTGCTTATGACAAAGAGGTCATTTCTTGAGTCTACTAATGCTGCATTCAGAAAAGATGGAACATTTTTGAGCAATCCTTTCAATTATTAAGTCTGATATTCTTGAAACATTGGCTGACAAAATTTGCCAGTTTTGTGCATATTCTCCCAGTGAACAGATTTGCAGTGTTGCTGAAGCATTAATCCAAAGCATCCATGCTTGAAGGAACAAGGTTCATTCTCCGGATTCTGTGGGTGGCAAACAAGAATAAAATACAAGATTGGAAGCTACACATCAAAATTGAGAAGCCTAGGATGCCCATAACCTGTTGTCAACTCAGTCACCAGTAAGAGACCTGCAGCAAAAGCTGTCAAAAAGCCACGTAAAGCAGTGGTATAATACCATCCTTCACACCCAACATGAATCTAAACAAAGTCTTGAAAAAGAGAAGGTGGCTCTTCTTAGCGAGGTCAAGAAAACAGAAATAAAATTTTTCTACTGAAGGCAGGAGATAGTGGAGGACAGCACAACCATAGAGGATCTTGTTCACAGGTGGCCTGCTTTGTTCAAAGTTTCTTAGGTATTTGCTATTTTAAATTTGTTAATATAATAAAATACAGTGCAGGTAAATTGATTTAACAGTATATGGTAGCCATAGATTTAAATTGTAAGTTTTGTGTCAAATTAAGTCAATTATTGTTAAATGTCACGAATTATTTTTTTTAAGATAAAAGAAGAATTCAAGAGAATAATGACCGCTGAACTGGAAAGAAAATTCATGGCAAATTTGGACAAGTACATAGTTCCCAAACCAGATAGTGATGTGGCTGGTCAGGACCCTCTCTATGGTGCCCCTTAGAATGTAGTGAGAATGGATAGGGGTATGTTTGTTTTTGTCAGACATATGAGGAAAGGCAAGTGCAGCTAGGCTCTCTGCCAGGGAGCTGGTGTTGGTTGTCCAGGTGAGGTCCTCTGCACTGTCAAGAAACTTGGTGCTCATTACTGTGTGTACTGTGGAGCTGCTTATGAACAGAATGGAGTGATCAGCACAGAACATCCTGAAGTTGACAGTCATCTCTTTTTTTTGTCATTATTCGGAGACAGGTGATTGTTCTTGCACCAGGCCTTGAGCCTTTCATGCTCCTCTCTGCATTATGTCTCATCGCCATCACCATGAGTTGAACCACTGTGGAGTCATCAGCAAACTTGATCTGACTGCACAGTCATGGATCAGCATTGGAAACAGCAGTGGGCTGTTCTCAGAGTGGGCTAGTGCTCAGAGTGATGGTGTTGTATGTCCTGCTGCTGACCCAAACTGACTTCCTCTCACTGAGGAAGTCCAGGATTCAGTTACAGAGGGAGGTGATGAAACCTAGCAGGTCCAGATTTTCAATCAGCTGCTGGAGGATGATTGTGCTGAATGTTAAGCTAAAGTCTATTGATAGCATCCTGATGTAAATATTATTGTCAAGATGGGTTAGGGCCAGTTGAAGAGCATGTGAGTTTGCATCCTTGGCAGAATGGTTAGGCAGTATGCAAACTCTTGAGTGTGCTGGGGAGTCTGGTCCTGCTGGGGAGCTGCTTCAAGTCACTTCAATGATGACTCGAGTGAGTTCTGAAGGATGGTAGTCATTGAAGCACGACACTGCAAACAACTTTGGCGTGACTTTTAGTATGACAAAACATGCAAGTGGACCTTAAAGCACTATGGGACAACTGCTTGGCTCAGGGAGATGTTGAAGATATCTGTCAGCCAGCTGATTCGCAAAGTCTCTGACTCAAGCACTCCCTTCATGTTGTCAGGTCCTGCAGCTTTGCAAGGGTTCCTCATGTGTGTGCCTACCTGCTTGAGGGAGGGTGGATTTCCTTGCTGGAACAGTGTTCTGTGCTTCAAACCATGCGTAGAAGGCGTTAAGTTATTCTCGGATGGAGTCATAATTCATGATTGCCTGGGTCCGTTGGAATGTACACTTTGCATTTCTGTTGTTGTGTAAGTGGCTGGTGTTTTTCATTGAGTAGTTGTGCTTTGCTTTGAGGCAGGTTGGCTCTCACCATCCTGACTAAACCATGGCTTCTAGTTGGCATGTGTGGTGATGTTTTTTTTTTCATTGTGATGGGGTGCAGCTTTCTAATATATTTGGATTTTTGTAAAGTTGCTTTATGATAATATCCATTGTAAAAAGTACTATATAAATAAAATTTAACTGAATTGAATGGCAATGTTTTATTAGCACTGAAATTTTGCTAATCTTGTGCATATTAACAAAGTCTAGTTTAATTGTTTCTCTGCTCTGAACACTTTTTTAATTTTGAGAAAGTGGACTTTTGTCTGCATGACCAACTACTGATTCCTGCAATGGAGTGTAACCAGTTTTATCCAGTGAAACCGAGGAATTTCAGTTTCTATCTGAAAAATGCATTATTCATTAGCATGTAAACAAATTGATCACTAATACATTTTTTTGACAAATACTGGGAAATCTTATATCACCCTTAGATTTAAAAATGCTGGATAAATAGTTTTTTTCTGAAATGTTAAAAGACATGTTTACTGTAAGTGAATTCTCTCTAGATATTGTAATGCTGTTTACATGCAAAGCCTGTGTAGAATGACAAGACCTTGGGCTGTAA
>CM040988.1:17570067-17584891 GCA_022985145.1 Pangasius djambal
ATATATATATATATATATATATATATATATATATATATATATATATATATATATATACATACATTGCACTGGCCTGAAAGAATATTTTAAGCAAAGACAACTTGAATGAACCTAATACAATGGAGTACGTGTAACAAATAAGTTTTTGTTAAGCTTACTTGATTTTTGGACCTGGTAACCAACTACAGTTACTCAAGTTTTTTCCATCCCTGCTTCTCTCTTATCACAATCTACTGTATTGACTTATATCTCTTGTCCAAATGGCCAAATCTTTGAATCACAAATCCATCTTCCTAATTTCATGTGCATATTTCAGATTGGCAGCCTTTTTGCTGTAAATGAATGAATGAATGATAGAAAATTTTAAATTCTACAAAAAAAAACCCAACAACAAAAACTTAATTTTTGATACATAGCAGAACTAAACCACATAAATTCTTTCTAGCAAATGTAAGTGTGTGCAAATGTCATGATATTGTCTGCTTTGTGGACAGAGGGTGAAGTGAAGTGAATACGCAATGTGGGACATGACAGAATTCCAAGCGGATGTGTGTGACTTATAAGGGCTTTCCTCATGTGAATGAGTGCTGTTGCTAAGGTACTGTTTGTTTGTTTTCTGTGGAGTGTTTAAGTTGATGGAGGGTGAACTCAATCCTGTCACATTTCCAAAACAGACCTGCCCTTTAATTAATGGGTCTAGTCAAAAGATTTAAAGGATTTAAATAATAAGTATAAATGTTTATAGTTGTATACAAATGTGACGTTTTTATGAACTGTTTTCATTTGGCAACTTCTGTAAAACTAAACTTTTACTTCATGAACTCATTTAACTTAAAACACATCCGTTTTTAGCTGTTTGAGCAATTTTTAAGATGTTCCCACAGATTTCTGAGCATAGTGAATAGAATAGAATAGAAAGCTTTTTTATTTGTTAAAAATGACACATTTTAATTTTTATCCATTTCTAGTTACATTGAATTTTGCTGAACGACTGTGAAACAAGTGTGTGTTGGTCGGTAATTCCAATTCCAAAGAGAGGTCCCAGATGTCCCATAGCCAATTACTGAATATACACAAATAATATAGTATAATAAATATAACGTAATATAAAATAACAAAATATCATATGTAGAATCTAACTGAAAAAGGGCTGTTTTTTCTCTAATCTCTAGACTATGCTTATATTATATACACTGAGACCAATTCCAATTAGATGTTAATTATTACGTATTAACATATTACTTATTTGAAAAATACGAGCTGATTACTTTTTTATACCACACAGATTGTATTAGTCACAATTTTTTTTTAATTAAACAGCATTTTGCAAACTTTATGGAATTTTTTGTAATTCATATAACCTATGTTACTATTTGACTGAAAAATATGAACACACAGCAATTTAAAAAAATTTAGTCAACACGAAATTCTATATCACTATATTAATATAGCTATATTGTATGGAACAGCTATTTATTTCTTTCAAGAAATACATTCTTGAATAATATGTATCAACTGTATAACATTCTGTAATAACAATTCTATTAGTTCTGATTAAATAAAAATGTATAACGTCTATGTAGTGGACTTAGCTTTTTGGACCTGGCTTTAGACATATCCTTAATTATCTAGGTGTTAGATAGACAAGTAATGTGTCTCATCAAGATATTATTTTCACTTTTGCCGGCTTCGATCCGCTGAACACCGACATCGCAATCACCTCTCCACATCCACAACATCACTTTCCCGCTGACTCATGGGTAATCTTAACTAGTCTGCTGTCATGATGCAGATGTGTGTTTCATAAGTGAGTAAAAGCGGCTGCAGCAGGCTGGCTGATTCACTATGGTCAATCATTATGTTAGGAGGTCCGTTTTCCTCCTCCCGTTTTCTCTGACATCTTTTTAAGTGCCTCCAATGTGGCAGTGTGATTTTTACATGCCATGAACAAAAGGAAAAGGTGTTCCTACGGCCTTCAAGCATACAGATGTGCTAATACTGTGCTAATACTGCTTCTCCTGTAGTGGATCTCGTTGTGAACATGTGTTTTTTCCCTCCTCAGTCCTCTTGAGGCCGTAATGCTTGGGTGGATAGTGGGAATTCTGCATGCTTACCAGAACAGCTGGTAATGGAAAAGCAGCTGGGTAAAAACTTCATATGCAGGGTGGAAGAAACAGAAAGCAGATGAGTGAATGAGAATCTCTGTTGTGCAAATAAAAATGTGCAGGACTTTCGCTCAAACCTACATACTCGTCGTTATGCTTCTGTGAATCATGTCCAAAGATATTGTTAAGTGAAATCACAAAGAGGTGTTTGGCTCACAGTCTCTTTTAATGGAATAATTGATATCTTGATTTAATTTCTTAAATTTCTTCAGTGTTGCAAACAAATAGTGAAAGCATATCTCACTTAAATTCTTTTCTGAAATTTCTTCCCCAAGCAACATCAAGTTTTTCATTGAAGTCCACAGACATTCTGATGTGGTTTAGGACACTATGACTTACTGTAATCTATAAACATGAACAAAACTCATTCCTTCATGTTCAGTAAACACTTTATCCTTCATCCATAGCCAATCCACCTACTGGCACGCTTTTAGAAGGTAGGAGGAAATCAGAGAGCCTGGAGGAAACCTATGGAGCATGAAGACAGTAACCTGAGTCTCAGGATCAAACCTTTCAATTTAAACATCAGAGAAATCCGAACATAAGGTAGTTTTTTTTTTTTTTTTTAACTCATGATAATAATAAAGTCTGCAAAAATTCCCTAATTCAAGGTTTCAGAATCACCAGTAAGCCAAATAATAATAAACATTGAAAACTATATGGATTGTGGACAATATACTCAGTCACACACACAGAAGTGGGGGCGTGTTTAGGCACGTTTCTAGTCAAGAGCAGACAGAGAAGGTGATGAAGAAAGTGCACATGGAAAGAATGCACCATGTCTCCTGTCAGCCTTGAAGAAATGGTTTCTTACACAGAAATGGCACAATCTTGCCCCATCATGAATTAACACTTAACACTGCTCACAATAACAACAACACTTGGAATTCCTTACAAATGACTGTAACATCGAAATGAAGTTTATTAGATCACATTACACTGCACAGCATCAGCCAGAGGAAGTACCTAGATATCCTTTTTGAGTTTTGAGTGGCTTTTTCAGGTTTCTTCCGCATGCCATGTTTGGGAGTGTTTCCATACCATTATTGCGCTCAAACTGCTCATTCTGCTGTCTACTGTGAAATTGTATACTTAAGCATATTAATTCAACAACAGACCAAACTATCATATAGTAAACATATAAATATCCACATAAGCACCTCTTCATTTTTTCTTTCAAAGGATTAATGCTGAAAATATTTTTTGAATGCTATGTACTGTGTTTTTTTTTTTTAATTTCCAGTAGATCCCAGTCTCATGAAGAGATCCTGGCCAAATAAAACAATGACCTCACAAGAGAGCAAAGACAAAAAGAATCATTTTCTTCCTGTTTTAGGCCCAAACTCATACATACTCACTACTTCATGTCTCATGCATACACACTTTTCCAGATGAGTAGACTAAACCTCCACTTCCTCAAATATTCTTGTCTTTCGCAAGCAGCCCGGCCTGCATTCCTGAGCTGTGGCGTGCTAGGCACTGAAGAAAGCTCAGTCAACAGCCAAGAGACCTTTGCTTAATGTACACTGCAGTCAGGGCAGGATCATTTTACTCTCACTATATCTTCAGTTCTTCATGATGCTCTACAGATAAAAGAGAAATACAGATAAAATTAGATGGGAATTAAATTGAAGTCAAATTTGTATAATATTGTAAATTCACATTTTTACAAAGTTTAAAAGAGAGAAAGGGTGGTCAACGTGCAGAATTTTCGTTACTATTTGCAATGATCTACAGGTATTACACTACATAATATTACACATTTTCACAGAATTTGTTTATATCACGGTGTTTTTGAATTCTCCAATCTGACTGGCTAAAAGGTGTTGATATCTGTTATAATGTAAGTGATGACAGGAGCTCACTTATTTCACAGACCTTCCACAACAACGAATGTCCCTGTAAACTGATAAATAGTACAACATATTTTTAAAAGTATAAAGAGTATGTTTAATAGATAAAAATTGTTAGCATTGGCAAATTGTTGTGGTATAAAAAGATGTGCTGTTACTGGAAAAATAATCAACTTTATGGTGATGAGTAACTCTGCTTTAGATCACATCAGACCACCCCATAACTGAAGATTTTGCTATAACAGCACAAGTGTTGATCAAAATTGAGAGTTGTGAAAAAATATATCCAAATATGTTTTTTTAATCAGAAAAATGAAGTAAAGAAGGGACAAAAGAAACTGGTTTTGTAAGATACATTGACTGTTAGCAAGGTAATGGTGTTTTTATTTTTAAGGAAAATTCAGTCAAACAAATTCTCCAGCTTAAATGACATAATGCTTATTGAAACAATGTGTGTAAATCCAAATGAAAATATTGAGATGCATGAATCGGTTGCAGATGTAGTCTGTTTATCAAAGCCAGATGCATGACATTATCCAGATACAAATCCAGACAAATGCAATTGCTGTCACACAGTGGTTTCTGGGAAGAAATCACTGGAGGGTATTTGTGGTTGATCAACATTACATCTCATTATGAGCATTGAAACTACCTGGAATATTCATTCTACAGGTTTGTGCAGAGTGTCGTAAAAAAAACCAAAAAAAACACGATTCACCACTGAGTCAATTGGGTGAAGGCAGGTCAATCAATTCAGGTATTTTAGAGAGATATTGATTAATTCTATAAAAAAGCATGTCAATTTAATATTAACTTGCTACACTCCAGATATTTAGCAACCTCTCTAGGAAGACCTACTGCTTAGAAGATAATCTATTCTGTGATTCAATATTATTCTCAGATCTCTGAATACTGGAGGTGGGTTGAAAACATGGCTTGAATTTGTGTCTGTGCATCTGTGCTCATTCCCACTCCAAAATCGTAAGATTAATCTCAGCTCAATGCCTAATGCCGTCATGGTGCGAATCCAAGGTCTGCTGGCTGGATCTACTGCTCCTGACATTCTGTTTCAGAAAGAAATATGTAATTAAAATAATAACAACTCTCAATCCATTGAATTGGCACTTTATACAACATATACAGTAGTTGCACTATATCAAAATATTATTCCTTTCAGGAGAAGGATGACTAAATTTCTGTGTCTCTAGTGTCTTAAGAGAGTTCCTGTTAATTTTAGCTCACTCTTCCCCTGTTTGCTTACATTCAAGAGATGCCTTCATGAATGTAAATACATATAGGGCTATACTCTCTGCTCACATTCAGCCAAATGCTACAAAACTGATAGGACGCCGCTTCACATTGCAGGTGGATAATGACCCTAAACATACTGTGAAAGCAACTCAAGACTTTTTGAAGGCAAAGAAAGGGAATATTCTTCAATGGCCAAGTTAGTCGCCTGATCTCAACAAAATAGAGCTGCTTTTCACTTACTGAAGACAAGACTGAAGGCAGAAAGACCCGCAAACAAGCAGCAACTGAAGGTGGCTGCAGTGAAGGCCTGGCAAAGCATCTCTAGGGAGGAAACTCAGAATTTGAGTTTTGAGAACATGGGCTCCAGACTTCAGGCAGTCACTGACGGCAAAGGATTTTCATCCAAGTATTAAAATTATGGTTATATTTACAATTATGCCACTTTGTCCAAATACCTTTGAGCCCCTGAAAATGGAGGTACTTTGCTGAAAATGGCTGTAATTCCTAAATGGTAAATGCCATATTTTTGTGGAACCTCTTAAAACAAAGCTGAAAGTCTACACTTTGATTACATCTTGATTGTTTTATTTCAAATCCATTGTGGTGATGTATAAAGGCAAAATCACAAAAACTCTGCCATTGTCCAAATACTTCCAGACCTGACTGCAGAAAAATGAGTAGTCATTGATATGGTTACGTTTTCTGTTAGGAGACATGTTTATGTAACCTTTATGGAAAAAGTCTCAGATGTCAATGGTTTGTAACAGTCAGTAAGTTCCCTGACATGGGAGAAGATTCAAGACAGAGGAATTTGCACTTTCTGGTTTTCTCAGTCGCATGGTGTGTTACAAGGTGTTTTTTTTACTTCAAGAAATATAATTCAGGAGAAGCTGCTGAGGGAACGACTGTATATAACTGCTATAATGTAAGTGATAACAGGAACTAACTTGTCTGGTGGATGTTCCATAACATTAAATATGTGCTATTTTTTTAATAATTAAAACTTATAATCATTGGCCAATCTCTGTGGTATAAGTTTATAGTCATGCTGTATCGCAGCACTCTGGAGTGGATTATTTTTGTACAACGGCTTTGTCCTTTGTGTGTTATTCCTTACATTCACTACTCTGTCATCCTTCTTCCGACTCAAAACAATTATCTCCAGTTATTTCTGCTAGGCAATCACAGGACTGACCAGTGGAAGAAATGTGAATCAAAAGTGCATCATTTCCTTTCCCAAAAAATTATAGCCTAAATTACAATACAATACAATGTCATGCTCATACTGGAACGGCACAATTCACTGGCACCCAAAAAAAGTTTTACATGTGAAGTTAGCTGAAGTGGAAAAAAACATAATTCCCATTGAGAGAAAGCCCCTGTGATATAATTTCCGCCTCCATAAATTAAAGCAGACTGTGTTGCACAATTTTTCTGTGGGTGGTAGCATGCAGCCAGAAGCAGTTTCACTAATGAATTTTGATTTAGGATGCAAGACTCAGAGGTTTCTGGCAGGCCAGTGTGATTCATGCTTTCATCAGGAGGAAACCTCTGAGCGCCACATAAACATGTCTGAGAGAGCAGCAGGGATACTTCCCTGTCCTCTCCTCCCCTTTCCCCTTATAAGGCCTCAGGAAGATCCTGGCCAGCTTGGAATAAAAAAACCTCAATTGTACCTCCATCTAGTGATCGCCATGGGGAAGCTTACTTACGTAAAAACATAAAGATAACACATAATGTGTTCACCAAATTGAAACAAATTTTTTAAATCAGATAAATAATAATTCTGTGTACAGAATTGCTTGTGGACATTTTTAAAGTCTTGGAGCAAAAATGGGTTCACAATAAATATGCTTTCATTATTATTATTATTATTATTATTATTATTATTATTATTATTGTTATTATTATTATTATTATTATTATTATTATTTTACAAATGTGAAAGAACTGAAATAGAAAGATGAAATTCTGAGTTACAAGAAAATTAGATTTTTGACAGAACATTTAACCTTATTGCTTGGCAAAAGGATGCCTTAAACTGATAGTTGAATAATGTATTTGGCACATTCCTTTTCTTAGAAAAGAGCAGTGAGTCAGAGTGTGTCATCTCCAGAATGTCCTCTACAGTAGAAAAAAAAAATTACTGCCAACAGAAAGTCTATTTTCATGTTTAATGTGCATATCTGTATGTTTGCACGAGAAAAAATAGAGAGGAAAAAGAAGAGTGGTGTCAGGAAAATTCGAGACACAACATGCTTTAGAACACACTCAAGCAGTGTTATAATGTTCTTTAGCCTAGAGCAGAAGAAAACAGTCATTACCTGCGAAACGTCATCAGGTTTCAAGCAGGCCACGTATACAGCAGCTACCTCTGTCGCCCTAAATGGATGTGTGGATGTCCAACCTTCCACATTCCAGTGAACCTGATCATGTCTTCTTCTAACACTCTGACCCTGGGATCATACAGTGCTAAACACAAGAGCAAGAAGAGTACATTTACTTGCTAACAGATATTTTGCCTAGAGAAGTGCTAGCAATGAACTGCACCTAAACTGAACTAAATGAAAGGCTTAAAAGCCAAATTAAGTAACGCGAAATGTTACCTACCACAGTGCTAACAGTGAGTTCCCTTATACAGTCTTTGTTAAAGCTTCTGAATAAATGGATTCCTCATGAACACATCACTCATCATGCACATGGTAATTATGAAAAAACGTCATTGATTTGTAGTATTAGCATTTGCGGTGAACCATTCCTAGCTGATGTAAAGTATAGGCAGTTATGATCTACTGAAGATTGATTGATTGATTGATTGATCTTCAGTAATTGTTTTGTCCTGGACAGGTTTGTGGTGGATCTATAGTCTATCCCAGGAACATGATCAACTTTATGGTGGTAACGGATCCCACCACCTAGTCTTTACTTATTTTACTATAACAGCATACCAGGTTGTGTTTTATTCCTTACAATATCACTAAGTATTAGGACACTTCAGTGGGTCTCAACAGCTGAGGAGTCAGATTGCCTTGTCATTTTTACTCTAAATCATTGTTGATCTTGCATGTTTCAATTGGAACCTTATTAATGACTTATTATTAAACCATCTATTTTCATATTTACACCATGTACCAAATAAACAGCTTCACTTCTTCACCCACTTTTCCTGAATCACCATTTCACCATCCTAAACCAATCTATAATCTTTTAAATCTATAAAAGTTTACAGCAATCAGCAATCTATATGGTTGTCTCATTGTCTTCCATCTGCCTTCATCGAGAGACTGGCTTATGAAGGAAGCTTAACTATCCTGCTCTAATCTGATTACGTGCCATCAAATTATGTCTGCGATGTCATCATGACGCCCATGTCTAATTCTAATAAGCACCTTAGACCACACTCACCATCTCCTAAGTAGAGGGGCCACCGGGGTCTGAGAACTTCTAAAGAAAATCCATTAACCTATAGGAGAGGCATCTGTTCAACACGCACTATACTGTCAGGTGAGCCAGATAGCTCTCTATCCCAACCTTGTTCTCTCTTTATAGTTAGATAATACTTTGTGTATCCTATATATGAGACAAATCCTGTTCACTGCTGACTATTAACAAGCATCTTCAATCAGATCATGTTCTTGATAATGATTCACCATATATGATATGCTCAGAGAGTGCTTCTTTGCATGATGTGCCTATGCTATGGACACTTAGAAAAATGTTTGTTCAAAGTTCATTGGAAAATTAAGGGTTATTAGCTTCCAAAAAAGGTTCTACTTTGAAGGCTTTCTGATTAAGATGCTGCATAGAATTCAGTTCGGTTTTATTTACAATAGGCATTGTCACAAAGCAAATTTACAGAAGTCTGGATGTAGTAACCAGACATAAATTGTCTGATAATGGCTTATACACTGTACTTCCTCTACAATGTCATATAACTACAGTATAAGCATATTTTATTTTTCAAGGTTTTTTTTTTAATGTCAAATGTCAATTTTATTTTTTTTTCAAAAGTTTTTAAATATCAGGCTTTTTTTTTTTTTTTTTGGTTTGCTGTAATCCTCCAAAACTCAACTCATGCACAATCTGTAATAGTCTAACTATGTCTTTCATCGAGCTGTATATCTAGATGATCTGTACATTCTAAGAACATTCTTAGATTAAAAAAAATCTCTTAAGGGTTCTTTGTTTTTCCCTTCAGGGGGAACCCAGAAGAGGATGGGTTCCTCTTTAACTGGTTAATACTATTTACAAACAGTGAAACTGATGAGAATTTACTGAAATTAAAATGGCTGGTGCAGAATATATTAAAGACACCTTCATTTAAGAAATAAATTTTATTGCAAAATTAAAAATTTTATTAAAATCAATAACTTAACAAGTACTACAAAAGCAATTTCTGAATTAACATATTTCATATTCTATTCATATTCTATCAGGCCTCATGTGATAACTTATAGCAGGTGTTCTCAAACTGTTTTGTCCACAAAGCCCTTTTTAGTATGAAAAAAGCAGAGCAGATTAATTTTATGAGAACAATAGTAGCTATTCAGATATTAAGCACATGCTAATATGTACCATCATGTAATCTGAACAATTATAGCTTTATATTGCTGAATCCCCAACCAATTACACAGTGTTTAGATTTTGTCATATTAATACCTTTAATCCAATATAGCTTTAATCAAATATGCTATTAGATTTATGGTGACATTTTGAAATTTATGTTTTTTTTTGTTTGTTTTTTCTTAGTTATGAAGCTTTAGATAATGATCAGCTTCCTAATCGAAACACAATAGCGAGAACACATCATTGAAACACACAATAATGTCAACCCATAATTGAAAATGTGACCAGTCATTTATCCTAATACTATAATAATTATAATAATTATTATATTATCTAATTATTATTATAATTATTATAGTATAATAATTATAATAATAATTAGATAATATAAATAATTCACCAAGACCACACTTTGAAAATAGAACTTTAAATTACTCTAAAAAATGTATTAGTCCTATTTACTGTTGTTTAATGAAATATACTTAGAAATAGAAGTACATACCCATCTTATTCAAATTGATTAAAAAAATATTATTGATATTAAATAAACTTGATTTTATTATATAATAACATCTATTTGTTAGCTTTATGTCTAGTTACATCATTTATTACTTAAATAACATACTCAAACATGAAATGAAAATTTCTCACAGTTTATAAGAAACTTTATCAACTAAATGAAAAACTAAATGCTGTGAAGACACTTTGTGTCTCTATGCATTAACAGCATGCATATGGACTTTGCTTTTAATCATTTAAAAAAAAAAATCGTCATTAATGATGTGCAACAGACCCGAGCCTCATACAACCACAATGGTCACAAACCATTAAAAATCATACTATTTGGTTTACTGTCCAAAAATTTCCAAAGAATATCCAACTGAGACAATTACTACATACACCTAAAAGCACCCATACACAGTACAGATGTCTGCTGAAATGCAAAACCAGTGTATAATTATGTGTATTAATCTTATAATCCAACCTCAACCTTGATAAGTGTAGGTGACACTTACATCTATAATCCATCTTCCTGTAGTTACATCATCATAATCAGGGCGGTTTAATCCACCACACCTGCTGACATCCTTCTCTTTCTAGGTATCAGTCTGTTCATTCACTTTATCATTTATTCATTAATCCTTTGCTGTAGTTATGAGCTATACACTGGAGTTTACAAAAATTAATGACGTATACTATGGGGAAGTTTTCAAGGAAGTTCTCTCTATTTCTCCATTGCTGATTACCCAAGAGGAAGTTGCACAAAGCAGGCAAATTCTGAGATTATTTATCCCATTTACTACAAAACCGGGAAGTTCTGTTTTTATCTTTTCTCAGAAGTCTCGCAGCAGATTCACGGTAAAGATGTCAGACTTGGTCCAGGAAGAGGAACTACCAGCAACACACACAGGTATCACAATGACACTGATGACTGCTGCATAAATCATCGGTCTACTATTCTTATATCACCTTTATGTCTAGTTATTCAAGCATCATCAGACACCACATAATTCCCCACTTTCGTCATGTTTCACCATGTTTCACCTTCATTCAATTCGTCTCATTCATATAACAATAGACATTGTCACAAAGAGGCTTTACAGAAATCCGGATGTAGATTTAGATCTCTAATAGGCAAGACAGAGATGACATTAAAAAGAAAAACTCCCTGAGATGACATGAGGATGAAACCTTGAAAGGAACCAGAACCCATCCTCTCCTGGATGACACTGGATAGTCAAATTATAAATCAGGTGCAGAAGAGTGCAGACAAATAGTACTGTGTTGAAACGGTATCCAGTATGAGCAGATTGTCTATAACTGTCCCAGGATGAGACAGCCTTTATGATCACAGCAGCAGTTCTTAGATACATATCTACAGTATCCAGGTTAGATTATCCACTGAAGCATGGGTGTGTCCTGGGCATAAATCTTTTTTTTTTTTTTGGGAAGTAGAAATCACTGGGAAGTAGTTTAATCTTCAGTAAGCACTATATTCTAGGGTCACAGTGGATCTGAAGCCTATCCCGGGAATACTATGAGCAAGGCAGGAATGCACCATGGATGGGATGCCAGTCTACCACAGTGCACCACGCACACACTTGTTCATACACTTCTTCACACCAAGGGGAAATTTATAGTAATCAATCCTCCTACCAGAGTGTTTTTGGGATGTAATAAAAATAGTACAAAAAAAAGAATGTTATGCTTAACCTAAAAAATCTATTATAATGCATTTGTGAATTATATAAAATATTCTGAATCATTAAAATTTGATTATGGCTCATGTCCAGCATAGCCTATAACTATATTGAATTGATCAGATAATTAGATGTGTTACAGGTGTTGAATGGAAGGAAAACATCCATCTAGCACTGTGGGCCTACAAGAGAGAACTTGAGAACGCAACCATGTAGCTGTAAAACAAGTTTTTATTAATCCTATTTAAAGCAGAGGTCATCAATTCAGAGACCATGTTTATTAATTTCCCTGCTTTAATGGCAGACTTACATACCCTCAAGGAAATCATCAAACTTTTAGGGACTCTGGGTCTCTAGTACTGGAGTTGTTGGCTTCATGATCTATAGTCAAGTCAAGTCAAGTCAAGTCAAGTGGAGTTTATTGTCATTTCAGCCATATACAAGTACATAGTGAAACGAAACAACATTTCTCCAGGACCAAGGTGCTACATAAGACAAACACAGAACAACACAGAACTACAGGGACTACATAAATTAAACATAAAGTGCACAAGTGCAAACAGGTGCAGACAGCACAAGACAGAAGAAGACAGTACAATGACTACAACGCGGACCAGTACGCAGTTCTGTTTAAAGTGACCAAGTGACAGGAGTGCAAATATTACAGAGTTCGATATAAATAGCTGAAATAGTGTAAACATAATAGTAGAAGCAGCATAGAACATGTGCAAAACATGTACATAAAGGATGGAGGATGCTCAGTTGTGTGTGTGTGTATATATATATATATATATGTGTGTGTGTGTGTGTGTGTGTCTGTGTGTGTGTGTGTGTGTGTGTGTGTGTGTGTTCCTACAGTCCAGTTTCTAGGTATTGAGGAGTCTGATGGCATGAGGGAAGAAACTATTGCACAGTCTGGTTGTGAGGGCCCGAATGCTTTGGTACCGTTTACCAGATGGCAGGAGAGTAAAGAGTGTGTGAGAGGGGTGTGTGGGGTCATCCACAATGCTGGTGGCTTTGTGGATGCAGCGTGAGGTGTAAATGTCCATGATGGAGGGAAGAGAGACCCCGATGATCTTCTCAGCTGTCCTCACTATCCGCTGCAGGGTCTTGCGATCTGACACAGTGCAATTCCCAAACCAGGCAGTGATGCAGCTGCTCAGGATGCTCTCGATAGTCCCTCTGTAGAACAGGGTGAGGATGGGGGGTGGGAGATGTTCTTTCCTCAGCCTTCGCAGAAAGTACAGGCGCTGCTGGGCTTTCTTTGTTATGGAGCTGGTGTTGAGCGACCAGGTGAGGTTCTCCACCAGGTGAACACCAAGAAACTTGGTGCTCTTGACGATCTCCACGGAGGAGCCGCCGATGTTCAGCGGAGAGTGCTCTTCTGAAGTCAACAACCATCTCTTTAGTTTTGTCCACGTTCAGAGACAGGTTGTTGGCTCTGCACCAGTCCGTTAGCCGTTGCACCTCCTCTCTGTATGCTGACTCGTTGTTCTTGCTGATGAGACCCACCACGGTCGTGTCATCGGCGAACTTGATGATGTGATTCGAGCTGTGCATTGCTACACAGCAGAGTGAACAGCAGTGGACTGAGCACACAGCCCTGTGGGGCCCCAGTGCTCAGTGTGGTGGTGTTGGAGATGCTGTTTCCAATCCGGACTGACTGAGGTCTCCCAGTCAGGAAGTCCAGGATCCAGTTGCAGAGGGAGGTGTTCAGGCCCAGCAGGTTCAGCTTTCCAATCAGGTGCTGAGGAATGATTGTATTGAATGCTGAACTGAAGTCTATGAACAGCATTCTAACATAAATGGGAGAAGGGGTGGTCTTCCCCGCCGTCACGCCGTTCTGTGCCTCGAACAGAGCGTAGAAGTCGTTCAGCGCATCTGGGAGGGAGGCATCACTGTCACAGGCAGATGGTGGTGTCCTGTAGTTGGTGATGGTCTGGATGCCCTGCCACATGCGCCGCAGGCAGAACACTGATGCAATGCTTTTTGGTGGAATATGTCAGACGAAACCAGACTGTCAGCATCATTGTAATATGGCTGGTGAAACGTAAATATGCAGCATTGCTAACAGCAAAATGTGTCACCCAAAAAACATCAGCGCTCAAACTTGATGTCACACCACATTGTATTTTGGCACAGCTATCTTGTGAGTAACACAGTTGTCTGTTGTCTGCTTTGTGCTGAAATAAAATCATACATTATTAATGACAACAGAGCATAACAAGAAGAATGGAGATTTCTAAACAAATTAAGTGCAGTTAACAATGGAGAAAGAAAGTTTTAGCACGTAAAAATTCGCAGGAGGCAGATGGCAGTGCAGACAGTCTTTATTAAACAAACAACTAACAAGCAACCAAAAGGCAGGAAAAGAACTAAGAACACAAAAGCAGAACTTAAGTAGGGTAACTAACCAGGGGAACACAAAATAGGTGTGCAAAAAGATAGGAAGTAATTACAGACAACAGAAGAACTTCAAAAACATGAGTGAGGGTGCCCTCTGGTGGTCTGGGAAGGACTGTCCATGGGGACCTGACATACACTATATTACCAAAAGTATTCGGTCACCTGCCTTGACTCACATATGAACTTAAGTGCCATCCCATTCCTAACCCATAGGGTTCAATATGATGTCGGTCCACCTTTTGCAGCTATTACAGCTTCAAATCTTCTGGGGAGGCTGTCCACAAGGTTGAGGAGTGTGTTTATAGGAATTTTTGACCATTCTTCCAAAAGCGCATTGGTGAGGTCACACACTGATGTTGGTCGAGAAGGCCTGGCTCTCAGT